>JACCPG010006403.1:0-56429 GCA_016069955.1 Drepana arcuata | reverse complement strand
TCACGTTGGCACCTTAATTCATCACCGGTGGAATGTGATATTAAATAAACATACATACTCACACTCACACTCACACATACCCATACACACACTCACACACACACACACACACACACACACACACACACACACACACACACACACACACGCACGCACACACACACACGCACGCACACACACACACACACACACGCACACACACACACACGCACACACACACGCACGCACACACACACGCACGCACACACACACACATTCTGTTATTTTCTGTATATATTGTATCTATAGGAACTGTGACCATCTCTATCCGGGGATGAGTGTTAATGTCTGCGACACAGACTTTTGTACTATATATTTTTGTTCCGTAATAAATAAATAAATACACATCATCACGACGACTCGCTCACGGGGACAAGCAGAAGGAGCGGGGCGGCAGTTCTTTAAACACTCACAGACCTCTTTGGATTCATCCACATTCATTAATGGTCGTAGGTTATATATGTGTTGTTAAATATATTCCCATCAGGAATCATGTTGGAGATGATAAGCTATACTGCATATCAATTTATTTTTAGAGGTCTATCTACTGATATATCCTCGGAATCCGATATTATAAGAGACGTAATTATAAATTCTTAAAGCTTATTTTCAAGGCAATTTAAATTCCTTTGAAACTATGTAAATAACTTACCTTGCCGATTCCCTGGAATTGCTGCAATTCCTACTAGATTATTTCCATATATTCCAATATAAATCTTGGAGCGAGCGCTACGTGATTATTGCATTACTTACATATTGGAATATTGCAAGTGTCAAAGGAGTTTCTACACTATGACACGAGGTTTTGTTCCAACAAATAAATAGACCGCTTGCATAGATTCCAGGTTCAGACGTTTTTTTCTTAACGTTATGTAAGTGATGTACTCACACCACAAGCTCTACAATAGAGCAGAATAGAATAATTTTTATTTTGGATCATATCCATACTGTTAGGAATTCATTGTATAATATATATATATATATATATATATATATCCTCACGCCTTCCCACAAGGGTCCCCGAAGGGGTTGGCAGAGGTGTATAGGTAATACCCACACACCCACTTTCCGCCAGAGGTATATTAGGTGCCAACGTGACAGATGGCGAGTCCATCGCCGTTACTCAAGCACGACTATACATACGGCTTTGAATTTCTTCTCAGACGTATGCTGGTCTCCTCTCGATGTTTTCCTTCACCGTATAGCTCGTGGTGTGACTAACCACTGTACTTAAGTTCAGAAAAACTCATTGGTACAGTCGGGATTCGAACTTGCGATCTTTGTGTCGCAGGCAAGACAAGGACTGATTTTCCCGGAATAGGTAATTAATACGAAATAATCGTTTGCGATTTATTCTGTGCCTGTACTTAACACAAAATGCACAAATAACAATTGCCCCTCTCAAGGTCATAATCAAATCTGCTAGTATAAAGGCGAGCGCTTTTATGATTCTTACATATTCATTAGTGTTCTACCAAGGTGAGTACTATTATATATATAATCATAATATTGTTAACTAGCAGTATCACATCTTTACACCCATCTAAAATTTGGGGTTAATTTTTGATTAAAAATATCCTATTAAGTAGTTAATCCAGCTAATAATCAACGTGTGTGGCAAATTTTCTCTAATTTAGTTAAATAGTTCCTCCTACTTTGAGGGTTTGTTGTATGGCGTGAAAATTGAATTTACGTGTTTAGATAGTTGTTCCACTTATTTCACGCGGCGGTAACCGCTTACCAATTGGTGAATCGCATATTAGTAAAACAAAAATACATAGATGCATAAATATCATCACGTATTCGTAATGGGTTGGCAGAGAGTGTAGAGCGCCAATTCTCTCTAGACTTACATACCTCTTTCAGTTCGTCCACATTGTTGTATAAACAAAATATATAAGAAAAGTTGTCAGATTCTTAGCTTCCAGGAATGATAGGTTATCTATCTATATTCTTCTCCTGGCAGGTATATTTCTTGGAAACGGTGGTAACTTTATTTTTTATTAAGTATATGACGTTCAATAAGTGTTCCCTATGTCCCTTACGTTGAATAAAATATTTTGAGTTTGATTTTGATTTGATCGCATTACTAATTAGGAATGCTTGCAGGTCCAAAATGAAGCTGCTCATTGTTCTCACTGTCGTCATTGTGGCCGCGGTGCGTCTCGGCGACGCGTACGTCAGCAAGTATGATAACTTCAACGTGGATGAGGTGATCGACAACGACCGTCTCCTGAAAACTTACGCCCACTGCTTCATTGGAGACGGCAAGTGCACTCCTGAAGGAAAGGAGGTTAAAGGTAAGTTAGATAATTTTGAATTTTATCCTCACGACTTCTCACAAGGGTCCCCGTAGGGGAAAGCGGGTGTGTGGGTATTACCTATACACCTCTGCCCCTTCGGGGACCCTTGTGGGAAGGCGTGAGGATATATTATTATTATTATATTATATATATAATAAATAATAATGATAACCCCACGCATTCACACACGGGTCGCCGAAGGGATATGTAGACGTGTATAGGTAGTACACACACTTTCCGAAGTCCATCGCTGTTACTCAAGCACGACTTGACTTGACTTGACTTGACGACGTTCATTCATACGCATTAGAATTGTTTCTCACACGTATGCAGGTTTCCTATAGGTATAATAAATAACTAGTAGCTAGATACAATTGGATACTAATTGACCTAAGCCCAGAAACTATTTACCCATCCTTGATTGCTCGATCGATATGATCTAGGATATTCGAACGTGGTCCTCTGCTTGAAATATACTAATCTCGAGGACGCAGCGTAAACTGAACATATATTTTATCGCACTTTTAATCTGATGACGTGGCGAGTATTTTTATACAAAGAAGATTATATTATAGTAGATAATTGACCATTCAGTATATTAAAATTATAATATTCTCGAAAACAATGTATTATGCAAATTAGGTTAATTGTTTTAAGTTACAATCATGACGCGGATCATAAACAGATACACAACTTATTTCATTACGTCTATGTGTAAGTAACATAGTGGATATGGATCTACACTGACTGGGGTAAGATCTTTCCGTAAAGGCGATTTAATACCTACCTGTCTTTTACTGGCCGTTCTCCGAGTTTTCACCCGCGAAATTTGCAAATGTTACAGAGAGCGACTTTTGCTCGAGTTTTAGAATTCGCGGTCGTTTCTAGAATAAAACTTATCCTATCCGTAAATCCAAAGTTTCATCCAAATCCATACAGCTGTTCTGGCGTGATTAAGTAACAAATATCCATATATCCTCACAAACTTTCGCATTTATATTACTAAAAGGATTATCTTAATACAAGAGAGCCGTGGTGGCCGAGTGGTTCGAGCAGTTGCCTGCGACGCAAAGGTCGCAAGTTCGTATCCTGACTGTACCAATGAGTTTTACACCTCTGCCTACCCCTTCGGGGACCCTTGTGGGAAGGCGTGAGGATATATTATTATTATATTTTATCTTGATACAACCGGACCTCCCGTTCAAAATTGCAGTCGCTTGTCTAGGGCAGAACCTTATAATGTATAAGATCGCAGCCAAATGACACTGCTTACGAATAGTGTCATGTGTATACGAAATACATATGAAAAATGTGTCCAAAATGGAAACGTTATGCTAGCAAAGACGGAATCAGTCCGCCTTATTTATTAATAATGGTACAGCCATTTTTACTAGCACAAACTCCATCCAAGATACTTTATCTTAGACTGACGTTGTCAACAGCTGGGTCTTACAATCTACAATTCTACCTACAATTCAGATATTTCAGTAGGTAGCAACTTTACCGTTAATTTCAGCTATAAGTACCTACCTATACGAAATGCTCATGAAAGAAATAAATCGCGTGCTATTCTGGAAATATTGCGTCTGGAATCTGGATTAGTTTTTAAATTAGATTCGAAAGTCACGTTGAGACGTTGTCGTCCTGGAAATAAAGTATTTTTTCAATATGTTAAAAACAATTTGTATATTTTCAGGTTGGATTCCTGACGCTATAAAAAACTTGTGCGGCGAGTGCACGGAGAAACAGAAGGTTATGACATCCAAGACCATCAAGGCGCTCCAGAAACGCCTGCCTGAGGAGTGGGAGGCCATCAACAAATTAAATGATCCAGATGGAAAGTACGCTGATGAACTTAAGAAATTCCTGGCGACCTATTAAATCAACTAAAATAGTCCAGACGTTCATACAGTTTGAAATTTTTAAATAACCTTTCGTACACATTATGTTTACAAGAAATAAATATAAGCTGCAATATTGTACAACAATTTATTTACTTCATTGCATTTAACTTTTAATTCCAAAAGTATAATAACTTTACACGAAGAGGTAGAGGTACGCATTCCAACCGCCTAGAGCAAGTTGATCGAAACTTCAAGAATGAGAACGTTTAAAGTATTCCAACATCTATATAACATCAAAAATGAATATGGACAAAGCTAAAGATGCTTGTAAGTCGGAATAGCCCTCTACTCTTCCCGCCCACCCTGTATACTGCGGACGGCGTCATAATATGTATATCAACATCATCATACGTTTAGGAGCCGAGCGCTAATTGGGATTTCTGAATGGGAAGCTCTGTCGAGCACAATCTCTTAGACCTCCCTTACACGCCTTAACAGTCACCTCTTTATTGACAACCACACTTTAGGTTTAAGTGGACAATAATTACTATTGATGATATGATGATTATAAATATTATTATTTATATCCTCACGCCTTCCCACAAGGGTCCCCGAAGTGGTAATTAGAGGTGTATAGGTACTACCCACACACCCACTTTCCGCCAGAGGTATATTAGGTGCTAACGTGACAGATGGCGAGTCCATCGCCGTTACTCAAGCATGACTGACTATACATACGCCTTTGAATTTCTTCGCAGACGTATGCAGGTTTCCTCTCGATGTTTTCCTTCACCGTAAAGCTCGTGGTGTGACTAATCACTGTACTTAAGATCAGAAAAACCCATTGGTACAGTCGGTCGAACAGTCGAACCACACGGCCACCACGGCTCTTAAATATATATATATTTAAGAGCCGTGGTGGCCGTGTGGTTCGAGCAGTTGCCTGCGACGCAAAAGTCGCAAGTTCGAATCCCGACTGTACCAATGAGTTTATATATATATATATATATATATATTAATAAAATAATATAAATGGATGATGATGGATGTAATAAATCTCTGCCATTGGGTTGTTATTTGGGACGCTCGTCGCAGGTACGATCACATAATCTTGAAGGGATACGCTATTATAACCTCTATAATCTTTTAGGATACGACTAATTACTCGTAGTTGAAAAATCGTTTAAAGTACCAAGTATATTCTACAGAAGATGCGTGAAACATGAAAATAAATACTCGTAGTCATTAAATAGAAAAGTTATATATTATGGCTTTAAATAGAAGCTAGCTTCTTTAGTATGAACTAAAAATATAAAGAAAGGAATCATTGTTAATGGAAAGACCCGAACTGACGGGGAATTTCATTTCGGGCAATCAACTTGAGTTGACAGACTGTATTGTATGTAATTTTTTTTTGGGTTGTGTAGCGTAGAATCAGTTTCCTGAACTTTGCAACTTAACTGAAGAATGCTTAGACCATAAGAATGGTTAGGCCTTCAGCGAGACACTTCTTAGATACTAAAGAGCACATTTAAGGGCAACCCTTATTGGTCCTCTAGAAATCCTAACTCAACACTCTAAGCGGGGCTCGCGTTACCCAAACGCAAGCCGGGGAGCTGAATTAGCTTGAGGAGTGTTTATTTAAAAATTCTGGGCCTGGTTATGTGTTCCTGGTAGTACAGTGCTACCGGCTAAAGAAGGTTAAAAAAGAAACGACTCCGATATAGGTAACAGTTAAGTAGTGAAGAATTTTCTCAGAAGCAGAAGTCCAGCCTGATGGTACAGATTTTGCCATCCACGAAGACGCGTCCCAATAATTCTAGGGCCTCGCGGAATATGGGGAGTGTGACCCGAGTCTATTAATTGTAGTGTGCTTGTGCACTCATCGGTAATCAGTGTGTTCCGATAATACTCAAACATTAGTGGAAGTTGCACACTTACACTATAAACTATAGGGAAGAATATTGGGGCGCGCCTTCGTGGATGGCACTATCTATAAAGGGCTATCAACACATTCCACGTAAAGGTGAAACCACACTCACCGCAGGAACACAACACTACTCATGTTGGAATCAAACGCACAAATAACGAGATAATTTTCGTTAACACCAGACAAATTAGTATCAATATGTTAAGCCGATTACGCGTTGTAAGTTTCAAGCAAGTTCGTAATTGAATAAGATCTGGCTTTGTAGTGTCGGAAAATGAACTTGGAATTAGTTAATAATATACCCTAAGGAAAGCTATAGTGCGTAAAACTACCCGAACTATTCGAATAATACCTTAAAATATGAATTCAGTTTCAAGGTGTCGGAAAGAACAAAACACTATTAATTAAGCTAATAATTCAAAGTTACTATGGGAACCAGACAACAATATACATAGTTACATTGTTATATTTATTCATATAAACATCCAAGATTAAGAAAATATATGACGATCAACAGCCAAGTATATGCCCTCTGCAAAGATCGAAACAGTCCTTACAGAGACATATAGTGTTATAAAAGTTAAAAAAGTCATCAAATTAACACACTACTATTTTGATTGGGGGCTAAGAGCGCACTTCACATTAAATGCTAACCATGCCTTGCTTCAAGTGAACTACTACCATTTCATTGGCAAGGTGCCAGAGAATCACTACATGAATAGTTTGAATTATTTATTTACTGTACCGTCCTCAGGAGTCATCTGAAACCAAGATATTCTGCTTTCTACGGTGACATATAAACAGCTATCAATCAATTTGATGGAGCGATAGATTCTCGAAGCTAATGGATGCGGTTCTACCCGACATTGAACAAAAGGCATTGTTTCCTTTTAGTATCCGTTTCTATACTTCATTAAGTGAAGCATATGTTATGTTAGAACGTGAATCACCTACTTGCATTACTAATATTTTCTATCTATATCGCAGTATTGTGTGTATCGTTCAATATGTGCAGCACAAATCGACTTTGCTCTTGGCTAGTATGTAGGGTCTTGTACGACTCACTGAGTACTTTGTCACGCCATTTCTTCGCCTATATATTTGTTAATATAGTTAATGGTAATATTGTCTTTAAATGACATATGTTCACGCCTAGGCAGATATGTTATGAGCCTCTTATCAACGAACATATTTTCGAATCATACGAGATCACAGCTAAAAGCGAAGTCAGTAACATAATTCGTCAGATTTTTTTTCGATATTTCCATTTTTACACGTATAACAATACAATAACGTAATTCATGATTAAAATGTACGATCCCTTTAAGGTGAACCCCACATTGCCAGCAACTTTACTATCAGGCAAGGCAAATTAAGAGAGGTAGGGCATAACGGGTTTCCCGTTCGAATATGGAGCTGCCCGACTGGGGCAGGACCTCCACCTTATAGAAGTCCGTAGCCAAATAACACAATTTTTTGTGTTTTGTTCCTACGTGGTGAATAAGGTTTCCAGTAATGAGCTCCTTGGGTAGGGGGGAGGATTGTTACATTGTGTTAGAAGCATAGGGATTAAACCTTATGCTGCCAACACACTATAACTCTCCGAACACAGAGCGGCAACGCGCAAGTGATACTTTGGTATCGTGAGCGTAAATAGGCTACGGTAACCGTTTCCCATCAGGTGGGCCGTATGCTTGTTTGCCACTCTTGTTGTATAAAAAAAAAAGAAAAAAAAAACCAGGTCGTACGCCCAATTGCATATTTGTAGAATAATAATCACCTTTTAAAATCATGTTCACCACGTTCATTCAAATTATGGTCAATGATCTATTTACGTAAAAACTTAGAGGTGTTTAAAATTACGTAATTTTAAAAGCAATCAAACACATTCCCCGATAAAATTTATGATAGATATGTAAATACACAATATTCCACAAGCTATCATTATCGCGATAGCCGCTGTCGAGGTATTATCTCTATTGGCGGCTTGTTTTGATGCTTTTATTATGAACAATGCAGTTATTCAAACAGAAAATAATTCAGAACATTGTAAGTTTTTCCCTTTTCGAAACCAACAAATGCCCGATTAAATTTAAATGTCCAAACTTATTAAGTTAATGATATCTTCACGCTTTCCCGCAAGAGTATTAGACAGAGGTACAAAAAACGCCGAAGATTTTTTGAAGTGTCTAATTGACAGATGACAGGTCAGTCATCGTAACCGCATTCGCTCATGGCTGAGAGAGCGTTTTAGAAATTCATCTAAAACATATGTTGGATTGCAATCTTGACTATGTTTTCCATTACCGAACCATGATGCGATGTGATAAGATTTTTTTTAAATACTATATTATTTACAAAGAACAGTTGAAACTAACTTCTTACAGATAAAATATTTGTCCCAAATCGGTATCCCGAGGCAACGTGCCAAGAAGACTAGCAGCATTGCCACGCTGGATAGCAATGCTGATTCCCTGAGCGAGATATGTACCAGCCCGCCTGTCACGAGAGGTCTCAATTAGACGGCGCGACACCTCTTTAAAAAGATGGTGAGCCTCAGGACCCCAAGGCCCCAGATACTATATTGAATCATCATCATCATCATCATATCATCACGCCAAGTCCCTAACGGGGTAGGCAGAGAGTATAGAGCGCCAGTTCTCTCTAGACTTACATACCTCTTTCGCTTCGTCCACATTCATCAGTCTCTTCATACATGCTCGTCGGTTTCGAGTACTCTATATATACTATATTGAATAATTTCAATAAATGATAGAGATATGAATGAAGTGAAAAAGGTATGTAAGTCTAGAGAGAACTAGCGCTCTATTCTCGCTGCCTACCCATATAGAGATATTCTAAGAGTTATTTTACTAAGAAAATACTTAGGATCACAATAACTCATCCAAACATGTGATATTGAAGGTAATCTCCATTCGATAGCTGCTTCTGCTCTAATAAATCATTGTCGTTTGTATATACTGCATAAAAGAAAGCTAATAGCTAAAATAAGCTTTAAGTTTAAACGATTCTGTGACAGACATTTAATGTCTGTCACAGATTCGCTTCCATTATCTTCAATAAGATTGCTTCATATTCAAGTTACTTGAACTACAGGCATTTTTTTTAATCCTATAAGATTATATATATATATCAACAATCGCTCTTCCCCTGCTGGAATGTTTTCACACCATTCTTGGAGAACTAATTGCTGTACCTCTAAGGAGAGCCCGAACGGGGAGTTCCACAGCCTGTGTTCGTGGAGGAAAGCTCTATTGAAACCGCGCATTGCGTGTTGCAGAACCTGATTAGTTCCAAGAATGGATGAATTAATTCCCCGAGTCAATCGCACAATTATTCAACCCCAGCGAGAATCAAACCCATTACCTAAACTTTGACAATCAGGAGCCTCAACAACTAGACCAGATAGCCGTCAATTAACATATCTATACGTGTTAGGTACAGAAAAAATAACACAAGTCTTCTCCAGACTTACAGACTCCTAACTCTCGAAATTATATATCCTCACGCCTTCCCACTTTCGAAATAATGTATTAAATCCATTTGCAAATAACCTAATAGGATGAGTGAACGTACTCTACTAATATATTGCCAGCTACAAACATTGCAGCTCAAGGCAGCTTGTGTTGAGTTTTCCGTTTAAGGATTAATATCCAATAAAGCAGAGAGCCCGACTGTTTACTATAGCGCAGTAAATACCTTGACGCTATGAATACGAAGGCGGAATATTAGCTTTTGAGGATTATACATTGAATTTATTTTATATATAGTAATATATTTTTAATACATTAAATAAAGTACTCAGTCGAGCATGTATAAAGATACTGATGTAGTAGTCGCCTGAAACGAAAACGATTGCAAGTTCGATACCCAGCGGTCTACACCGATGCGTTCTTCTAGACAAATCTGTTTTAGCACACCACGAGCTTTACGTTGAAAGAAAATATATATAGTATATCCTCACGCCCTCCTATAAGGTTGCCCGAAAGGTAGGTAGAGGTGCATAGGTAGTAACCACACACCTGCTTTCCGCTAGAGATATACTTTAGGTGCCAACATACATACGCCTTTTTGAATTTCTTCTCAGACGTATGCAGGTTTCCTCTCGATGTTTTCCTTCACCGTAATGCTCGTGGTGTGACTAATCACTGTACTTAAGTTCAGAAAAACTTAACGTCAACGACGTCGAGTCTCGTTTCTCAAGAAACGAGACTACGTACTTACGTCTTTGAAGACGTACTTACATCTTTGAATTTCTTCTCAAACATACGTAAATTTCATCACAAAGCTTTCCTTTATCGTTAAACTCGCGGTGTAATTAATCACATGGATTCAGAAAAATACTAGGTAGTGCACACCGGGTTCAGGGTCAGGGTTCGAATCTGTAATCTGGATTTTGCAGGTGAATAATTAATCCACTCGCCCATCTCGCTCTCTCTTCGGGCTGTGTAAATGAAAATACATATACAGATACTTCTTTCAGACAAGTTTCATTTGTATTCACAAGTAAGAAAAGGGAATGTACTCCTTGAAGTACTCTTGACATATATCCAGGGCCCTCAAGTTTGGTGCTCAAAGGCACTTCGTCTCAGCATTGTGGAGGGGTCAATTCAGCGATCGTGAAGTCTGCTCGCATAATTTATTGCGAATTTTGTGCAACTCCCATCAATTAAAAAAAAACCTTTGTTCTGACATGACAGTCATATCAAAGCCATGACAGTCATATCAAAGTTGTTGTTGTTGTAAAAAGCTTTTGGTAGCACAAAAATGCATTTTGGAATTGTATTCACGCTTGAATAAGAGAATTAATCACTTACTCATTAGAATTCATTCATTCCTTGGGGTTTGCTTACATTCACACTAGGTTTGCTTTCGTCGATTTCCGTCTGAAGAGTGCTCAAGTAGTTTTTTCAAGTTTGAGTAATTAACTAGGGTACACATATACAGGTATTTATTTGCAATTTTACAGGTAATTTTTATATCTGAGGCATAAAAATATTACTTAGACAATAATGTTAACGCATAGCCATTTTATTCGTACAGACTGTGAGCTTATTTGGCTTGTAAACATTATAAAGGCCAATAAAGCGGTTTATAGGGTATTTTGGATAGCCCAGGTTATCTTAAAAATAAAGCCAAGTTACAATGTCTAGCCAAAATAACTCCGCACCAATACTAGTTGTCCCGCCCAGGTTCGCTTGGGTAAAAAAATAAAAGCCACGGACCCAGTGGCGCCACCTATCGGGTCCGTTTGTAGATCTAAACCATTCTCAAATCCACCTGAAGAAAGACAGAAAATTTCATTAAAATCGGTCCAGCCGTTTACGATTCTATAAAGGACATACAGTCAAACATTCATTTTTATATATATAGACCAGTTCAAGCGTCCCTCGATACATAAAGCTGTTTTCACTCGACTGCATAGCTTGCTTTTAGCCTGTTGCTGAAGCAAGCAAGTGTTGCAACAGCTGAAGCTAAGCTTTTGCTGATTTTTGCTGGCTATTATCAATATTAATACCATGCAACACATATCTCTCAAATGTGTATTGTATGTGCATATAGGCTACTATGAAAGTAAATATGGATTATAAGCTTAATATTTTATTTCTTATAATCCTATGCGTATTCAATCTTCCAGACAGCCTTGTGAATATGTTAAGATAAGGTTGAGAGGTTTATAAAATAGCTTCTCAGCTTTTGGGAAAACTGTAAAGCATCAACTAAACGATTAGAACTTATAACTTTTGGAGTTCCGTTTTGGAGTAGGAGGTACCATTGAAGTTTCAAGAGCCGTGGTGCTCGAGTGGCTCCAGGAAGAGGGCGTCATACAATTGTGCATACCCTTGCTTGTATACACGATAAACATTCAGTTATTTTGTAAATTAAATTAAGAGGTGATTATTCTTAGGTTTTTCAATAAAATGTAACCTGTCTGTGAAACGTAATTTATTGAACTTTCATTTAAGTTTTTTAGTCATTTTGTTTATATCCTCACGCCTTCCCAGAAGGGTCCCCGAAGGGGGAGGCAAAGGTGTATAGGTAATACCCACACACCCACTTTCCGCCAGAGGTATATTAGGAGCCAACGTGACAGATGGCGAGTCCATCGCCGTTACTCAAGCACGACTGTTACATACGCCTTTTGAATTACTTCTCTGACGTATGCAGCTTTCCTCTCGATGTTTTCCTTCACCGTAAAGCTCATGGTGTGACTAATCACTGTACTTAAGTTCAGGAAAACTCATTGGTACAGTCGGGATTCGAACGTGCGACCTTTGCGTCGCAGGCAACTGCTCAAACCACTCGGCCACCACAGCTCTTTATATGGCTCTTTATATATTACGGCATATCATTGTTCGTGTTGTCACTTGTAAAAATATTTCAATATAACATAAGTTTTGGATATAAGAACACACACATTTATAACGAAAAAAGTATATAAGGCGAGTGTGAATGAAAGTGTTGGAAGGGGTAGACCTAGACGGACGTTTCGAGACCAAATTAGGGACGTCTTGAAAAAGGTCAGGTCAAGAGTACCCTAAACCGAAGAGCATGTATGAAGAGAATAATGAAAGTGGACGAAGCGAAAGAAGTTTGTAAGGATCGTAGCAAGTGGAAAGAAGTGGTCTCTGCCTACCCCTACGGGAAAGAGGCGTGATTATATGTATGTATGTATGTTCATATATAACTTATGTGATTTAAATAAAATATTTATTATTCTTTGTAAGTTAGCACCTCAGCAAAATTATGAGCTCCTTGGGGAGGAGAGGATTTTTATATTGTGCTGGCAGTAGAGGGTTTAGTTCCATCAGGTGGGACGTATGCTTTTTTGCCACGCTTGTTGCGTTAAAGAAAATATCTACGGCAAAAAACCTTTGTGGAAAGACACGACATAACTAGAATTATCAATTAATACAGTTGCTACCTACGTATATTATGAATACTCTCACTTACGAGTATTTGTTCGATTGAATTCATCAGTTATATAATATTCTGAAATACACGTGTTAGTTGTTACCTACACCACGGGCCGCCGCCTCACATGCTAGTATACCTAACATTTTATTATAGTTTACAGCAATTAGCTCGGGAACTCTACATTTCCAGGTGCGTAATTAACCTTACAACTGTTACTCGTAACATAAAATTTCCACTTGATAATATTTGTATGAGAATTTATATTTCATACGAATATTAAATAGTACACACAGTGGCCCAAACTAAATTATAATAAATGAATATACATACATACATTTACATATATATTATCACACCGAGTCCCTAACGGGTTAGGCAGGAGTATAGAGCGCCAGTTCCCTCTAGACTTATGTACCTCTTTCGCTTCGTCCACATTCATCAGTCTCTTCATATATGCTCGCCGGCTTCGAATACTCTTTACGTTCCCGTCCTTGACTGAATATACAATTAAGGAAATTCGTTATAAGTATTAATTTAGACTCAAATCTGTCTGCTTTCCTGCCAAGGCCACCATGATGTTTTATTGCTATCATCATTCAAGAGTACGAAAGTCAAAAATGTGTTAAATATAACTTATCCCAGTCGCACCCTTTTATAAAGCTGAATATAATATGGCTACGGTGAAACACCTAAGCCGCTCAAATTCGTGCTCTGAAGCGTTTGGATAATCGCGTACGACTTGCTTCAGGGCTTAAAGAACTCCGATTTCGCTCCTTCATACCTTAGAATACATTTGTATACCATAGACAGATCTAATCACCAATTCATTAACCAGAACAGACAGTACATGTAGCTACAATAGAAATAATTATAATATATAGAAATTCAAGTGAAAACTTGCTATGCATTTGAACAAATAAGTTAAGGTACTGTTTTTATGAAATTTTAATTCATTGGTTTTTATTCATACATAAAACATGGTACTTGTCGGCGTTCTGGTCTAGTGTTCAGAACTCCTGATTACGGAGCTTGAGGTCGGGGGATCGATTCCAGCGGGGGGTACAAACGGGAACATGAATACTTGTACCTTAGTTTTGTATGTCCTATGTATTTATCTATTGTAATATGTATGTATATCGTTGTCTAATTTACATAGTACAAGCTTTGCTTAGTTTGGGACTAGGTCAATTTGTGTGGAAATATACGAAATTATTAATATGTTATGGAAACCACAAATTTTTACCTCTGCCAAATTTCATCCAATTTCATTCAAGATTTATTTAAAATTTGTAGGATATTGTAACTTCGAAAGGTCAGACAGTATAATTCTAAAGCTTTTAGAGCTTGGTTTTAAATAAATATTAGGAGAAGGATAGGTCTGTTAGTAATTATAAATAACTGTAGACAGAGTTATCATTATTACATTTATTTTAATAAGTTTTTTCTTCAATACATGATTATACTTCAAGACGTATAACAGCACATTTCATCAGTGTCGACTTGACAGTTAGTCACTTAAAAAACATTATTTATTATCGTTTATACAAAGTTATACATATACGATATAACTTTCTATAAACAAGATATATTTTAAAATAAGAATGAGCCTTTCATAATTCCGAGGCTCAATTCAATGTCCATTTCAATTGGCAGTCCTATATTAGAAATATGAAATAAAGAAGTTGACCTCTGGCAACACCGAAGACATTTTCAACGCAAATTTTATCGTATATTCTTTAGATTTAAATGAGGCCATAAGGACCTATAAACGGATACGAAGATTTGAAAACGTTTAGTATTCGAATTTAAAATTAAAAAGCACACGTCACCAGATTCACGGTAAAGGAAAACATCAATAGAAAACGTGGGTATGGAGATGTTAGGCAATAAGGTCCTCCTGTGATGTTGGCACCTAAATATATCTTTAATGAAAATTTGAGGCTAAAACACTCCTGCCTACCTCTTTGGGAACCCTTACGGAAAGACTTGCAGATACATATATATTTCATTTTTATTACTAGCATTTTAATGTTACATCGCTATTTAGCATTTATTTATCCCGAAATTCAATGAGCTATGCACAAATCTCGCACAAGTCGAGCTGATATAACAACCTGCGGCCTATTCATCCCAAGTCAATTAAGACCCTTATTTACGAGCGCTATTCTTTGGATTAAGGGAATCTAATTTTACATCAAGCAAGCTTATCCTACTTACGAAACATTATCCGCTTATCTTTAACCATTTGGACATTATTATGAATATATGGAGAGCTATTCTGATTGTTTTCATTAAGAGTAGGAAGTGACCGTTTGATAACATTCTTATGATACTTCAATTTCAAAGAGGGATTGATCTTTTTCGAGCTGCGAATATAATGAATCAGGTTTTCTGTAAACAACATCTGTTTATGAGATTAGATATTTAAATTAGGCTGACTTTGAAGTCACTCTCAAGAACAAACATCCGTCTAGCATAGACAACAAGAGCATGATGCGTGAGCCCCCATATTGGGCCATCACTTTCCTTCCCTTAAACTAAGTACCTATTCGGATGTATTTCATTATTTCTTTGTGGATATATTTTCCGGCAAGTTTATGCTTTATTTATTTTTTAAATCATCAGAGCCATATCGTTAGATGTAGAGAAATTGATATATAGGTATATTTACATCCAAACATTTATACATCTGCCATTGATATTAATTTATATCAGACTAGACACGACCATTGAAGATGTTGACTAAGAAGAAGTTATTGATACCTCGAGTAGGGACTTAATAGATAAAAGTTCGTTTACTTTCCGTATTATTGAAAACATGATATACTTAATTTTGTCTAATTTAAATAGTATTTCCCGAAATTAAGCGAATTGTATTATTTTTTTGAGAAATAAATGTTTCAAATCATAAAATTGTACTATAACTATCAATATATTATATCTATACGAGCATACAAGTGGATCCATCAAGACAAGTTAACCTAAAAGTTTTAATACAGAGTAAATTATCGTATAAACTAAGTAGTCGATAAAACTATAAAATATAAAAGTAACTAATTATAAAAAATACATCATTAACAAATTATCAGAATTTGAGACATACAACAGACATTTTAAATACATTTAAACAATGCTTACTAGGTATTTATAACTATTATAAAATGACCAAACACTGTCCTTAACATCGCAACGTACATTTTGAAATACAATTGATTTTCATTAATGTAACACTGAACACATGTTAATGTCACACATCACGTCAAAGTTTATAGCTGAATCATTTCAATTGGTGCTTCAGCTACTAAAGAAAATGTTCGCAAATAACCGGGGCGGTGCCCTGTTTTATCCTACCTCACGGTATAGATGTTTTTGCGCTGGAACAAAAAATATTATTCATAAATATTACATTTTCAAATGACAAACACACACCAGCCTGGTATGACTTGGTGATATACTCATTTTATTAACAACAAGCTGTGCACGCGGCTTCACCCGCATTTTGTTTCAATAAAACATTTCCTTGTTTTTGTTAATCTAGCAACAATACCTGTGGCAATACTCACAAACTTTCTCATTTATAATTTTAGTACTAAAGTGAGATAACAAGGGCCGTGGTGGCCGAATTCTTCGAGTATTTGCTTGCAACATAAATATTGCAAGTTCCAATCCCGCCTTTACCAATGAGTTTTTCTGGACTTAAGTACAATGATAAGTCACACCACGAGCTTTACGGAGAAGGAAAAACATGGAGCGAAAACCTGCATACGCTTGAGAAGAAATTCAAAGGCGTATGTGTCGTGATTGAGTAACGGCAACGGACTCGCCATCTGTCACATTAGCACTTAATATATATGTATTAAGTGCTAATATATATATCTTGCGGAGAGTGGGTGTGTGGGTACTTATGCACCTCTGCCTACCCCTTCCTTCCTATCCTTGAGGGAATGCGTGAGGATATATAGTAAAATTACAATGTAATTTATTCACCATAGACCACAAGCTATAAAAACGGTTGTTGAAATGATATTAAACGTGATTGCTAAGTTGGTTGAATGCAAATAGGGAGTCGACCACATTGTGATTAGTTCACGCCAACTATGGTGAAGCTCGTGCCGATTGTGGTGGAGCAGTGTACTTGGTGATACAAATTGTCGGTTATATTATGGCAATAGCCACACTAGGCTTGCAACTGTAGGACATGTATCCGTATGTTTTGAATATAATTCAACAAGCAAAAACACCTAAACATGATTACTCTATAATATTTTTCAGTAAAAAAGCTCGTTATTTTTTATTATATACATGTCTCAGAACGGACAGTTGCTCAAATTAAAAAGTGCGAAAATTACTATTAGTTTCTGAAAAAAAAACATAGAACTATGTTTCGGTCACTCCTCAAGTCCCTTTAGTAATGCTGTCATAAATATCTATGGAGTAATTTGATATTTGCTTTATCGACATGAGGATATATGTCCGTTCGTGTCTTCTAGAAGAAAGCTGTTCTATTTTTAAAGATTCTCGTTTGAGAAGTAACTTAAAAGCGTATGTATAGTCGTGCTTGAGAAACGGTCGCTAACTCAACAAATATAATCCCCGGTGAAAGGTGGGTATCACACACCTCTGCCTACCGCATTCGAGTACCCATGTCGGAAGGCAAGAAGATACATTTATCGTAGAAAAATATGATTCTTATTTGTATCCACTAACAAAAATGTAAAACAAGAACCTGATACCAAGTGTCTTGTCTGAATAGCTTACAGCAAATATCAACATTGCAAAAGAAATGAGATTTGAGAAAGGTGAAACCCATTGTACGACCCAAATGAAATGACACAATTTACGAGTAACTTAACGCAAATACACACGTGTTTCCTTGATTTAATTCAGCGTTTGCATGTAAGCAAATAACATTTACGAAATTACCACAACCTTAGAATTTACACACATGGAGACTCCTAATGATTTTGGTTATTAATGTGAAATCTTCACGTTGCCAAATGTATTAATGCCTTAATGGGGTGAACGAGGAACGAGGAGTTAGATATGTAAGTACTTAGATAATGAACCAAACAATGGAATGCTTATACTTATATTAACTGTGTCAGTGAGTATAAAGCGTGTATGTACAAGGGTGTCTTAGAGAATGGAACAGTTCTAGAAAATTAAGGATATTGTGGTTATCGCATGTACCCCATGCCGTTGCAATAACAAATAGCTTCTAAGACAACAAATTGACTACATGGATTATGGTGGAATAGATTTGACAACTAAATGTGACAAATCGATATGATAGCTAGATTTGACAACTTTAAATATTTTTTTCAAGTATTTTAATTTGCTTCCTAATATTGTGCCCTATCACATACTTGAGTGAGTGTTCCATTTTTAAGACATCCTGTATAAAGCAGATGTACAGTTACAATGAGCTACGTTTATTATACAGAG
Source organism: Drepana arcuata (assembly GCA_016069955.1). Taxonomy (NCBI): domain Eukaryota; kingdom Metazoa; phylum Arthropoda; class Insecta; order Lepidoptera; family Drepanidae; genus Drepana; species Drepana arcuata. Next base: position 37,929 of record JACCPG010006403.1, on the reverse strand, counting down.
GGCATTAATAAACGCCGTCCACTGTAAATCCAAAACATACAGAGGCACAGCGGTGCGCAGTTTTAAACAAAGTATTGCTTCGCTACGAAAAAGCAATTTCGCTACTCACATATTCATGTCTAAATTGAAGCGCGACTGTAGTTACCTTTTTATTTTTTCTGTGCACCTGCAGGAAGGAAAACAATATCATCGCCCAAGATCAAAGGGTTTTAGTATCAGTAAATGTTCATGCAGAAAGCAAAAGTAGATAGGTATTTATGATGGAATCTTTAAATTGAACACGAAGCTAAGATCGGTTATATTTCCTTAAAGGGCATTAAAGGACTGCACATACTGTACTGTACATATATTAAAAGGTATTAAGGGATATGGGATAAAGAAATAGTGTCTTAATGATAAAAAAACATACGTATTCTGATTGTGGGAGTCGGAATGCGACGCCGTCGGTGGCAGGAACCGCGCCAACGGCGGCTGTAGTAACATCTGTCGAAACGTTTGTCGAAACTGCCTCGACATTGAGCAGTACAAAATGAAGTTGATCGCTCCGTTTAAGAGGGCTAAGAAGTCCATCAATTCCCCAAATAGATCGTAACACCTCTTGAAGAAGCACCAGCCTAGAAGACCGCTCATCAGCCCCAATATTCCTTGAGGGAGTTCAGTCACAAGGAATAACAGCAACACGGCGAGCAGCATCTTCGTCGTCCGATCAGTTCTTTTGTCGGCTTTATTCTGCCTCTTCACCATTTTGTCTCCAGAAGGGCAAGCACTGTAGTTACGTAAATTTTTCTGATGTTGATTGGCTCTATACAAGGCTTTTATAAGCCAGACGCTTATGATGGTTAAGATTGAACAAGGTAGCAGCTTGATCACTACAGCGTGCACCCAAAAATTTGCCTGATATAGTTTCCCCTGGTAGTCAGAGTCAACATGGTAGACAATATCCGAGTTGCCAAAGTTGTCAGTCATATTCTTCGTATGTATATCAAATACCTGCGGCAAACAGTAAATATTTAACCTTATCGTGCTACGAGGAAACGGTCGACTACCCAATCTTTACACAAGCTCAAGTAGATTTCACTCTATCTGGACGCTCAAGCTGTGAAATAAACTCCCCGCTGATTCAAAAAGGGTGTGAAGAGATGTTTGCAGGGCCAGCAACGTGCGCTGCCCGTCTGGCACTACACGGGCACAGCTGACAATCAGGCGGGCATAAGAAATATATTTAAATTGTTTGACCAAAATAAAATATTTCAATTGTTATATATTCAATTTTTTTTAAATATATGCATTTTTAATATAATATGCCGCAGTTATTTGGGAAGAAATTCATAGGCGTATGTAATTTGGAGAGAGACGGCGATGGATTCCACCATCCGTCGCGTTGGCACCAAAATACATCGCCGGCGAGAAGAAAAAGCTGCGTCATTTGTGACTAGCCCTTTCGGGGACCCAAACACAGTAGTTATATACTGTTATAAGTTAAATTATATAATGTTATACTCATAATATAACACGATGAAATATTGCAATAAAACATTTAATGTGTTAAATGTGCCAATCGTAAAGACAACAATTCGTAATGGCTTACCATAAATGTGGGTGTGCATAATATGGGCGGCAGTATAAAGCTGGCAAGAATCGCTATACTGCACCGCCTCTCTGTACAGAGTATATGACTTTTGTCTGAATACCTGGAAAAAAAAATCGGCTATTGGAAAAAACAAGACAGCTTACTTAACTTTTTATTGGTTTTCTCTAAAGGATATATACCAAACTAACTGTAACTAACTACCCGAAGATTTGTTATTAAAACATATTATATGTGTTAATGCAGCAAACAATCTATTTCTGTGCCAAATTCCATTTAAATACGTGCTTCCGTATTGTCATTTTTTGTAACTTAGAATCTCATAAACTTTCACACTCAGTAAATTATTCGCAGGATCAATTTGTTTGACATTATAGACACTTGTGTCGGCTGAGTGGTAGTAGTCAGTAGCCTGCAAATATAAGATTGCAAAATAAAATCCCGATCAAATGCGATTCCTTTGACCGGATACTAATTTTGGATTTGATACCAATGATTTTTTCCATAACCACCTCTACGTGACTCATCACATTTTCTAGTGAAGGAAAACATTGTGAATATTCTTCAAACAACTAGAAAGTAATCAAATTATACGAGAATGCATTTTAAAAACGGCGATAAACTAGTAATCAGTGAAATGTAAGGGCCATCACATCACACATACGTGGCGCTTTCAGAGTACCTTGCGGTAAGGCGTAATGAAATACCTGGTACTATAAATAGCCAATAACTAACTGCTATTCATTAAGCAACACTTAAGAGCGAAATACTCAGCAGTGACACCCTTACTCCACTGATCCAATTAAACACAGCTGTACCTTTCCAATCTAAATGATTAAATTTGAAATCTGTCAAGCCGTAATCGGAAAGCCGTTTTTATTAAAATACTTAATTGTTTCCTCCCTTCGTAATTAAACTTTATCTACTTAATTACTATCCAGTGAAATAATTGGGAAAAGTTTTTAAATTACTTGCTGCGGTGGCGGAGTTGTCGAAGTATAATAGGCCTGTTAAATAGATATGATAGGCTCAAACCTTACTCACTTACGTACGGCGATTAATCACGGGCTTTACGATGAAGGAAAACATAGTGCAACTAACATACGTTTTAGAAGAAATTACACATTAGCATCTAAATATAAATCTGACTAGCTGTGCCCGCGACTGCGTGGAATTTAATAAAAAAAAATATTGTTCAGTTTCTAAAATAAAAGTAACCTTTTTACATCAGCAGTGAACGTTCCAAAAACAGACAGAAAAGAAAAAGAAGAAAGAACACAAAAATAATTTGCTATATGTTCCGTGTATACAGACGACCGTCTAGTGGTTAGAGCTCCTGACTGCGTAACTTGAGGTCGCGGGTTCGAATCCCGCTGAGGGCACATATTTGTGTGATGAACACGAGTATTTGTACCTTAGTCTTGGATGTCCTATGTATTTGTGTATATATCTATCTATATAAGTAAATATATCGTTGTCTAGTTACCATAACACAAACTTTGCTTAATTTGGGTTGGGACTAGGTCAATTTCTGTGGAATTGTCCCAGGTATTTATTTATTTATACATCCATTTGCATTTAGTAAAAAGCAGATTTTTAATAATACAAACAGACACTCCAATTTTAATTATTTGCACCTATAAATGATAATAGGGTTTCTGAACGTGTAACCACTTCAGGGAAGGCGAGATGATGATTTCATTTCTAGATTTTTTACTGGAGTAATGCATATTCTATATTTAGCTATTAGTCTATTTTTATGCCAATAGTCACCTGATTCCACTGAGTAAGTAGTGAGTTTTTGCGTAAAAGAGATTCAAACATCCTTACAAACTTTCGCATTTATAATATTAGTAGAAAGATGTACTTACTTGATCGCTATATATCGCCATATAGCCAGCGATAACGTCAGGCATATAGATGCTGTATGCAGGATTTGTGCAAAGTGCATATGGAATAGCAGATACATCGCCCAGGAATACGGGAAATCCAACTTCTCTGGTAAGACCTAGAGGAAAAACAAAATAGTAAGTACCTTCCTTGCATACCAACTTGTAACTTGCAAGTCGAAATGAAATTGAATTTAGAACAATGAATTTTTTACATAGAACAGAGATAGATACGAATAGAGGCTGTCGAAGATATAAAGCAAGGTGGATGCAATACTTCAGCTTGTCTGAAGTGTCTTTATTGAACTTTTTCCGAGAAGGAAGGAGTGAGCGCATTCACAAGTACCTACAATATGGCATCAAAATGTCCTTTCATCTACAGGTACAGGTTTTATTAAAAATAAGAAGAGATTGCGATAGTGAGTACTTAAAAAGAGTACATACAAGGAGTTATGAGTTTTTTGATGGAATAAAGGAATTGAGGGCATGTACGGGGCCGTAACCTTATGTGTACCATCTTTGTTCTTCAAACATATAAAATAATATATTATAATACTAGCTGTACCCGCGTTTTCACTCGTGTTCAATTTGATAAATGTGAAAGCGCACTAAATAAACACCCTCTGTCTGTCTGCTAGGTTTACATAATTAATCTAAATTATAGTTGGATTGAGAACAATAATTAAACAATATAAAAATATACCTAGTGAAAATTCAACTTCTCAAGTTAAGACATAATGTTACATTGTAATCTTTGGGCATAATCAATAACGATATGGGGATAAAAAAGTAGGCTGTACTACACAGACTATATCACGGGTAAAGATGAAAGAGCAGTACACAAACCTCCCAAATGAAAATGCAGCTCCCAAAGGTCTAATAACTATGGCACCGAAATAAAAAAATGTGCGAAAGCCCATTAAAATAACGAAAAGTTCTTACTGCAAAATTTGCTGTTGTGAGCAACATTGAGTGAAATAAACCATTTAAAAGCACTTCATTCGGATTGTTTTCAGTAAGTTTTACACAACAAAACATCACTGTTGTAGTTTTGAGTAATTTATACGCTTCAAACTTCTCGAATGAAATACATTAAACCTCCGTGTAAGGAAATGCGGGTAGCTTAATATCAAACAGGGACGTATTAAATTTTATTGTTACTTTTATATCTTCACGGCTTCCCACAAGAGCCCCCAAAGGGGTAGGCAGAAGTGTGTAATACACCCTCTTATCGCCGGAGATAAAATATGTGTAAGTGCGAACATGGCGAGTCCATCGACTATAGCTTTTAATTTCTTCTCAAACGTATGCGTAAAGTTACCACTTAATATTTTTCTTCACCATAGAGCTAGTGGTATGATTAATCACTATACATATGTTTAGAAAAAACACATAGTTACAGTTTGATTTCGAACTTGCAACCTTGGCGTCGCTAGCGACCACTTGAACAATACTTCAGCAATATTAACATAAAAAACGTACATTATATAACCAAATAGATTAAAAGTTAGTAGAAAAATAGTTCCCAATGACATCAAATCAAGGTATATAGAATACAAAAGCACAATAGAGCCACATTTTAAGGACTGAATTATCCAATTCAACTAGTTAAAGTCACAACTGTCGTTTGAAACCGGGCCAACAGTTTATCTACTGCGATAACATACGAATGAACACACTAAGAGCCATACACGTTTTAGATGTACACATTTTGTCATCCAAAAGTTACATTTATTCACACAAACTCATCTTGAAACATCAATTTACTCTTGGAATTGGAAATGAGAAAAGGTAAATAGGGAACAGAAAATACGTCAGTACAAAACGGGATGGCACTTTAAAATTAACATAAACCCTTTTATTTAAATCCTTTATGCCTTATTTATTCTGGCCAAGCGTGATCATTGATAAGACTCGAACTTCTCCAATAATCGGCCTTTTACATCATCGACTATGGATTATATTAGTATAACTGACTCCACGAGCCAGTGCTTCTACGTTCTGTCTTGGAATTTAATACCTTTGATAATGAAGACTAGATATATTTTCCAATTACGTTTCGCTGGCCACAACTTACAATGACAATATTACAAAATCAACTTCTCGAATCGAGCGTTAAGAAATTGAATGGATTTAAAAGGATCCTGTTCGGATTCAAAAGATTTCAAAGACAACCTCATTGCAGGCGCTTGCAGGGATTAAAAGCCTGTCTATGGCGTGTGTTAATTAAAGCCGTTCAAGGAATTAATCCTTTCATGTTTGACTTCACGACACGACAAGCCTGAGGTTTATCAATGCCATCTGAATGCTTTTGCATTTGCTTCCATACCTATCATCATACTATTATAATTAACAGGAGAATTTAGTAAAATCTGGCCTCTAGAGTATCATCGCATCGCATCGTACGACAATAGTAAATCCAATTTTAAAAGATACGATACCATTATACCTCCTGCATGAAGTTATATAATTGTATTTAAATGTGGGATTCGAAACAAATTCGTTGATTAGATAACTAAATATGGACTTATATGAACCCGTCTCAGGACGTTACCCTGGTACAATTTGAAGGTTTTTCCTTTGAAATAAAAAGCTATCAAACTTGCTGAGACTGCTGGCAGACGTCAATTGTAACAGGAATGTTATGAACGATCACCTATATCGGGCCACTAGATAAAGAAAGCTATTTTTTTGTGATTTAATAAAGATAGAAGAGACAATAATAATAATTATTTATTATTATTTTTCGAAATTTTTAGTAAAGATTATTTATTATTATTATATATCGATCAATTTGCATAATATAATATCAACTGTGCTACCGACGCCGCCACTCTTTACCTATCCTTTCAATTAGCAATACATTTTGATGCATAGATACCTTAACTAACTTTATCAATTTTTTTTCTATCATAGACATGTAAGCATAATAAATTATAGTACGCCATTATTATCTATCCATTATCTATGCCAATCCAAATACTTCTACATGCAAATCGATAATATAGCGATAGTGCTCATGACTAAGTGTTGCTTACATCATTTTTGTATAATATTGAGGGAGGAGAGAGGTATAATATAATCTTTTACCCGCGTAACATTAGATTTCATTGGTAGTTTATTTTCTGGTCCTACCTATCCCAGATTATTAGCCATATCGTAATATGCCTAATAATCTATGTCTGTACCAAATGTCATTGAATTCTCGATTCGATTCTATATCGATTTCGGTTACACGATCTCGCGAGAACGGCTGAATCGAATACGATGACATTTGATACAGATTTAGATTATGCCTTTTTCACATAATAGCTACTCGGATGTAATTATGTACATGGTACAAGCTGGATTAACACATAATATGATATATAATATACCAGAAATCTACCAATAATATCAAATTTTACACGGGTGAAACTGCGGACCCAACTAGTGTATAATGTTTCTAAGATTTATTTGAACAGAGAGGAACATAGACAATACGCAGGTTTTTCTTAATTAAATGCGATTTTTACCACATTAAACGTCACTAGGCTGCATAGAGAGTTCTTACCAAGTATCTGTATATGACGAAAGGTACATATTCCACCATTACGAAGACATCGGCCACGGCGAGCCACTTGAGCAGTCTGTTGATGGGTGCTGCGGCCATGTCCCGCCTCGTCAGTACCGCTACGTTCATCGTGTTGGCCAGCACGCCTATGGTGCACACCTGAGGATTAAGGCTAATATTACCGAATGATAATTATGATGCAGAGCCGTGGTGGCCGAGTGGTTCGAGCAGTTGTCTGCGACACAAAGATCGCAAGTTCGAATCCCGACTGTACCAATGAGTTTTTCTGAAATTAAGCACAGTGATTAGTCACACCACGAGCTTTACGGTGAAGGAAAACATCTAGAGGAAACCTGCATACATATGAGAAAAAATTCAAAGGCGTATGAAGTCGTGCTTGTGTAATGACGATGGACTCGCCATCTGTCAGGTTGGCACCTAATATACCTCTGGCGGAAAGTGGGTGTGTGGGTATTACCTATACACCTCTGCCTACCCCTTCGGAGACCCTTGTGGGAAGGCGTGAGGATAATTATGATCAAATAAAGCTTACGTCACGTCTTCCAATCGTGCTTCAGCCTGCCTGGTCTATATTCAGAGATCTACGCGTTAAGGTCGCGATTGTACCTTAGTCTTGGATTCCTCTATGTATTTATATATCTATCTATATACAGTTTTCATTACCACATAACTTTCTCAAACTTGGTAGGTAACTTGCTAATGTTTTTATTGACGTATAATATGCCTACCCCTTCGGGGTCCCTTGTGGGAAGGCGTGAGCATATTATTATTATTAAGTACTAGCTGTACCCGCAACTTCGTCGGCGAGGACGGCTTATTTACCTTTCATAAAATTGATTTTTTTTTCAATAAAAAGTATCCTATGTTACTTCTAATACCTCCAAGAATATGTGTACAAAGTTTCATGATGATCGGTTAAGTAGTTTGTACGTGAAAGCGTAACAAACAAACTTACATTCACATTTATAATTTTAGTAAGGATGTATATACGAATATTAATATCGTATGTTTCCCAAATTATCTATAAGTATGTATGTATATAATTTCCTAGATCTATTAGTACACGCTTTGCTTAGATTAGAACTACTGAGTCAAGTTACCAGTTGTAACAAAAAAATCACACGAAACATAACATGCAAATATAATCCTTATGTTATAAAAATCAGAGTCGATTATTATGGAATGCTGATTAAAAGCTGATGATTAGTAGGTCTCAATCTATCTGTGCTTCGACATGTTTATTTCTATGCCGTAACCTGAAAATAGTCCCTTTAGGAAGAACAAGAAAATTATAACATAGAGTCGAAAATATACTGTAAGTACCTCTAAAAAGCTCCCACAATTTACTAGGAGCGTTTATTTATAGCAATGAGACGTCTTTGATCCACTTACTTTGTAAAATTTAGAACAGTTTATACAAATGTAACCCCCTGAGAAGAGCTTTGAAGCTTTGATACGAGTCTGTAATTGCGATACACTATACATAAAAACTTTTTCGTTTGTAATTCACGATCCAGGATGTGGGTCTGTGTAACAGTATCTTGGCGAACCCTAGTTCTGACGATATAAAGTGTTTGTTAAAATTGTATATGCGTAGATTTTAAGTGATTTTATTTTATATCCAGGTGTCCTCACGGAGTGACATAGTCGCTGTGCGACAAAATGCCTATAATAAATAGAAAAAAAAAATCACGATTACAATGCTTAGCATAAGTACTTGTTCATGAAACAGATGCGTCATCCGCATATCTTAAGTTTCACTTAGAGATCTATTTCTCATAATTCGTTAACAACATACATATTATCACGCCGTTTCACTCACAGGCAGCTTGGTTAGGCGAGAGTAGTGCGCCAATTCTCTCCAGGCTTAAAGACCTCTTTAGCTCACCCACATTCATCGATCTCTTTGTTCATGCTCGCCGGTTTCCTGTACTATTGGCGTTCCCATCCTTTAGTGTGCGATCTATTTGATCTAGGTGCTTGGAACGTGGATTTCATTCGGTAATTTAATTTGGCACCTAAAATATATCTCTGGTGGAATGTGGGTGTGTGGATACTACTCTCACCCCTTCGGGGATCCTTGTGGGAAGGCGTGAGGTGCATGCATCTCTTCATACATGCTCGCCAGTTACGCGTACTCTTGATGCTCCCATTCAGGACTGCTGGTTTGATCCAGGCTTAAAACGTGGAACGTTGAAACGTTATCTCCAACATAATTTACGTTAATGTGAAATAGTCTCAGCATACCTAAAAGGCCAAGTATGAATAAATGACATTAGCATCTACGAAAATAAACAAGTCATTTACACATAGCAACGAGATTATCTCTAAAATATGCTCCTAAAGGGGATAATTAATTTATCTTTTAAACATGAGGCAAGGGTTCTTTCATGAATTTATCCGTTAACCCACCTCGCACCCCTTATTCAACATGAGTCGTTATTATCAACCTGAATTTATTTGGGCTATGGTAGCCGAGTGGTTCGAGCAGTCGCTTAAAACGCAAAGATGCAAGTTCGAACGTCGACCGATGACTATTTTCTGGACTTCAGTACAGTCATTTATTTACTACACTACGAACATACGATGATGGAAGCCGAGACAAAACCTTACGTATGTATACACGATTTTTCTATTAAGTTACTTATTTTAAGTAAATGGTTGAATTTTTAAAGCTATTATGAAACGTAAACTAATTCAAAAATCTTTCGAAATATATAAATGATAGTAGCCATGCATTGCAATGAATTGTACCTTTTGCATTTGAAACAATTAATACGTAAATAAAATATTTCACTACCCCTACGTTAAAAGGGAACCAATGTTAAATAAGAAAACTGGGTAATTTGTTTCACAGTTTCTTCTCCATATAGACAATTTTTAACCCATGACGTTCGACAGAGTTTCCTGTGTCCTTTAAGTTGAATAAAAGGTTTTTGATTTTAACGAGCCGAGAGTGTAACTCTACTCTATATTATGAGCTAATTGAGGTATATTAATATATCTTCACGCCATCCTACAAGGGTTCCCGAAGTGTACTATCCACATACCCAATTTTGACCAGAAATATATTTTAGGTGCCAACAAGACAGATGGCGATTTCATCGCCGTCTTTCAAGCAGACATTGGAACTTGTTTGAAATTATTCTGAAATATTTGCGTTAGGTTTTATATCGATATTTTCCTCCGCTGTAATGGCCGGGACGTAAAAAATCATTGGTACTGTCGGGAGTCAAACTTTATGTTGTAGGCGACTGCTCCAACCACTCTAGCCTGTGATGGCTCTGATTACTATTATTGTAAATGTAAATCAGTCGTTGTCATCCAGATGGAAAAGTTGTCAAGTTAAGGGCAATTAAAATGCATGTGTGTGAGTCTACCAGAACTGAGATACATTCTAAATTGTATGACAGTTGACAGACAACAAATGCGGCCAGTGTGAGTTGTTTGTTGATCCGACTAGGTACGTCCATCATGCGTACTGCGCCCTTTTAAAACCCTTAAAGTTTTTATGCCTAGCAAATTGGAAATAGCACAGGCTGAATGTTGCACTAGAGAGTTGCACCAGGCAGAGAGAGTATAACGCATTCAACCATATTCATCAGCTTCTTCTTACAAGGTTTCGAGTTCTCTTGACGTTCCCTTCTCTGATAATCCGATATTTGCTTATTGATGAATAAGCAAAGTTGCTATGAAAATGTTTATGATTTCTTTAATGTAGGCCATGGGAGGTGCTTGAAGCTGACGCTGGTTTAAGATGTCAAAATCGGAATGTCAAAAATAAACTGATTTAAACGTATGTTAATACAACTAACAGTGCGTTTGAACAGTTTTTGAACAAACGGATTCGCATGCATCCTTTATGTTGCAGGCGACTAATCGGAACTCTCGCCCACCATGGCGGTAAAATAAGTTTAAATTAATTTAAATGTTACTGAAGCTGTCATATCAGAAACAAATGGCTGTAACAAGAGGTACGAGCACAATACCTTTGTTATACCGTTATTATATAAATATCATGGGTTGTTTTGACCCTTCACTCGCAACACGGAAGTCCCAAATTAGCAATTGTTTCACAAACAGTGTTTTTGTTAATATTTTAAAGAGAATATTTTTTGCATATATAATCGGTGGATGAAGCCGTGTTGACCGAGTGGTTCGAGTAGTTGTCTGCAACACAAAGTTCACAGTTTCGTATTCTGTCTGTACCAAAGTGACAGATGGCGAGCCCATCGCTGTTACTCATGCGAGACTGCATACGCCTTTGCATTACATCTCAAACTAAAACTAATTTCTCTGAAGTGTGATTTGTGTGATTCTAAGTACAGTGATTTGACACACCACGAGCTTTACAGTGAAGGAAAACATCGAAAGTAAACGGCAAATCAAAAGGCGTCTTGGAAATAAAAAAAAATTATATCACGTCCCAAACTAAACGATAAACATACTAATAATAATAATATCCTCACGCCTTCCCACAAGGGTCCCCGAAGGGGTAGCAGAGATGTATAGTTAATACCCACACACCCACTTTCCACCAGAGGTATATTAGGTGCCAACGTGACAGATGGCGAGTCCATCGCCGTTACTCAAGCACGACTATACATACGCCTTTGAATTTCTTCTCAGTCACATGCAGGTTTCCTCTCGATGTTTTCCTTTACCGTAAAGCTCTCTAAATGTGACTAATCACTGTACTTAAGTTCAGAAAAACTCATTGGTACAGTCGGGATTCGAACTTGCGACCTTTGCGTCGCAGGCAACTGCTCGTATTTATAGATATATGCGTGTAAACAATTAAATACATCATTCAAACTAAGGCTGAAATTTTTATCCGACGTCAGCGGAGATCGAACCCGCGACCCTGCTTTGCTCGAACACCATTAGCTAGACTACTCGGTAACAAAGCCGACTTTTTTATGTGTTATGAAATAAAAAACGGCACTGTTTCCTTATTTCGCTGCCTATAAAGAAATGTAATGAAAGAATAAGGGAAGGAATTGCAAAAATTATAATGTTAATTTTTTTTAATATTGGCAACATTGTCTGGCAATAATCAAGACACTTATGTGTAATATTAGGCAAAATTACCAACGTACCTGTTGGTAATGTACCAACTTTACCGTAATGTCTTATTGAAAGACTTCTCTCGCTTTCCTTAAACGTGCATTGCATTTAAATTGTCCCTAACCAAATGGCATCTTGTACAGCTGCCTAATACATATTTACTACCCAAATTACGGCAAAGCTATTTTTCTCTTTACAAATACAGTTGTAACCAAAGGACGCAGAGCTCTGTTTAAGTAAAACAAATTTCTTAAATCTTGTTTCAAAATAATTATCTAAATGGTTATGTGATGTCTGGACTATTCGGAACCGGCGAGCATGTATAAGTGTGAGAAGAGAGAAGAATGTGGATGGAGGGAAAGAGGTCTCTAGGACTAGGGTCGTTGAAGTTGCCAGTTCTCTGACAACTTCAACTTTAATACCTCGGCCTACTCCGGAAGGGACGCCACGGCACAAAACTCACGAAAATAAATCATACACGCTGTAGTTGTCTCATTACGTCGGTATAATATATGCGGATCTTACACAATGTATCAATTCTGACGAAGATATTTCTTCAAGACGAAATTGTTGAGGGATCCAGAATAATATATTAAGGCGCTCCCAAGGACGGTCAAGGATTGCCCTAATTCCTGCCCATTGTGAACCTTTCCTTTATTAGAAAATATTGGACGAAAACAATTTGTGTATGTTTTTACATAAGAAAGACACGCATGGACATGAAGTATATTAATGCTTTAAGAAATAAATAGTTATTTCCAAAGATGATCAACTAAACTGATTAACCAGTTAATACTAACTTAATTAGCGAATTTAAATTAATAATTATTTATTTCTTGCACTAAAAATGTTCGTGACAGATCCACAATTTTTGGATTCACAATTACTAAGATAAGTACTAGTTTTCACAAAACCAAATTTTAACGTATAATACCAGTTTCTTAATTTCATTAGCGTCGTCTCTGAACAATTTCGAACTTAATATTTTTTTAACGAGGGCAGTCCGGTGATCCTCCGCTGCGGCAATTAAGTGCCAACTTTATAATAAGTTGGCCGTTTCTTGGGGCAATTATAAATATTATAGAAGAAAAACCATTATTGAATCCGGTTAAAAAAAAATATTTTAATGGGATTTTGTTACGGGATTATCTATCTCCTTTGGCACTTTAATTTACGTTGTGAGATTCAAGGTAAGATACAAAATTGGTTGACTGAAATAAGTCTATAGTTACAGATCCAATTATCATAATTAAAATTGCGAAAGGAGTAGCTATAAACATTTAATCTTCGAGTTAATTATCTCCTTGCCAAATTGACTATTGCCTATATAAGTGACGTTGATAAGTTTCCAGACCGCATACAAAGCACTGAGCACTTCCCCATAGAGCATACGTTTAGTACATCTTTACAGAAACCTGTTTTTATAAGAAAATGGACCAGACCCTATGATACTCTTTAATTATGAGTAACGTTGCTGAGTAATCGCGTAACTAAGAGTACCTTCACACCAACTTTGGTCACCTACGTATTTGTTTTGGACGAAACAGATGGCCTAATGCCAAGAGATATTTTGCTAGAGATCGTACTAAATCTAATTGGGATACTATAAAATGCTTTATATTGTCGCTAGACTAATATAAAAACAACACCGAATGGTACGTGGCTTCTAGAAATACGTCCAACTGTCAACCAGATGTCATTAAATTATTAGTTTGTTCAAATAGCACAGACTCAATTTTAGGATATTATTGTAAGTTTTTTTCCGGTCGATGATAAAAAACATACCGTAAGATAATATCTTTAGGGTAGAATATGTTTTGAATTCTGTATCCTGATTAACGTTTAGCACGTTCTCACGAAACGTGAGGAAAACAACCTTGAACGTTAAGTGAACAATTCAAATCTGGAAAATGGAATAGTCGATAAAGGCAGGTCAGACTACTACTATTGCCATTATATATTCACCGTCATCTCTTATTTTCTTCACACTGTGAATAGCAATAAGATTTACGTCTTTTTACCTTATAATAATAATATTGAAGTAATTAATTATATCAAATTTATCGAACAAACAAGGACCTTAGGAGTTTCGAGTATTCGGTGAGCTAGAAGTGAATATTGTATCTCCATCTTGTGGAAGAGGTCTGTAAGACTACACGGTACTAGGCATTGATCTCTCTGTCTACCCAGTAAGGGACAAGCCTTGATGATAAATGTATGTATGAGTGTATAAATGTTCTAGTATAAACGACACACAACAAACAACATTTTATGGAGTGGACATTTATGTACTTTCTTACAGAGTCAGCAGATCGCGAGTAACGGTTGCGAGCGCGGTAACCGCTTACCGTCAAGCGGGTTGAATGCTCGGTAGTAATCGCAGTGATTATAAAACACAAAACGATAAAAAAACCTTGGAATAAATATTAATCCCTTTACAATCTAATCTTTAGAAAGTAAGTAAATATTTAACATTAAAAAGAACAATGGTCAAGCGTTATAACGCGACGTAAGACCTGTCTTACAAGATTTGATAGGTACGACAAACGATTCTAGCGTTGCCTTAAATATACACTACTGCTCTGGCCGGAAATAGAAAGTAAGTACTTATTGCATTATACTTTGCCGATGGAATGGTAAAGGGTTCCCATATTTACGGATATTGGAAAACTGGAAATACTCGTGTGAACCTTGGAACTCGAAGGCGGAAGGTATAAAAGGCAAATGATTCTAAGCTTTTATTGTAAACGTACCTACAAACTATCCAAAAGCTCTAAGCCCAAAAATAAAATGCTTTTAAGTAATTGTTTCGTGAATATTAACAATTTGAACCGTAACCTCCTCCCATCAGGTGTTTGTTTGGTACTTACCATTTACTTATATTATCGCAAGTTGACTTGGAATCCCGACTGTACCAATGAGTTTTTCTGAACTTAATAAGTACAGTGATTAGTCACACCACTAGCTTCACGGAGAAGGCAAACATCGAGAAGAAACCTGCGTACGTCTGAGAAGCAATTCAAAGGCGTATGTATAGTTTTGCTTGAGTAATGGCGATGGACTTGCCATCTGTCACGTTGGCACCTAAAATATATCTCTAATATACCTCTGCCTACCCCTTCAGGGACCTTTGTGGGAAGGTGTAAGGATATTTTTTTTACTTACCAATAAGCTAACATATCCGTGTATGCCATTGTAAGCTTCGATGATTTCTCTGAAGTCACCGACACAGTAGCCGCAGGTATCAGGTTTCAGACTCAAGTTCAGCTTGCTCTTGGCATCCTTCATCATCTTTACGAGAACGTTCTCGAAGTCCTCTGACGCTCCACCCCTGCTCGCCTGCTCCCGAAGTACAGACACGATCTGAGTCTCATTGATGCCATTTTCCGAAGAATTACCCGAAGCTGCCAGGATCTCTTGGAATATATTGTACATAAGAGCTTGCGACCGGTTTGACATTTTGCAAAGTTCAGCGGGTATTGTTTAAATTCTTAACTTTGTCAATGTGACCCACACCGGGTCCCGCTCATCGCTCACAGCTCGAACTCCAGTCAGCAATTTTATTAGTTCTGGAACAAGATACATTTTCATTATAAAAAACAATTTCATGTCTCCCTGAACAATGTTTTTATAGTCCCATTTGGAAGTTTTCTTATTTCTAGTGCTTATATGCTATTTGATGTACAAATATTAATTTCTAGATCGGTTCCCATCTGGCAGAGTTTCAGAGCTGTGGAAAGCTGGGATAATTGTTAAGACTACACGTTTTTTTAACTTAATATTAGTTTTTTAACTCTGAAGGACGGAAACGTTAAGAGTACCTACTCGAAACCGACGAGCATGTATGAAGAGACTGATGAATGTGGACGAAGCGAAAGAGGTATGTCAGTCTAGAGAGAACTGGCGCTCTATACTCTCTGCCTACCCCGTTAGGGACTTGGCGTGATGATATGTATGTATGTATGTATGTTATATTATATGTTCGTTTTTTTTTAATATGACATTAGCTGGAGACATTGAAACGATTTTCCTAAATGAGCTGAGATTATTTATTAATTCAGATACATCAAAGTGAACTAATACTATTTATCCTCTCGACTCCCCACTAGGGCCCCGAAGGGGTAGGCAGAGCTGTATAGGTAGTACACACCCACCCTACCCACACCCACATCCACACCCACATCCACCCTACACTTACACCCACCTTAAAAAAAACAATTCTAAATTGACAATATCTGAATTGATGATATCTTACGACGAAATGGCTGGGGATCGTAGTGAAAAACCAAAAGTTGTAGTGAGAGTGAAGTACCTTCTGTTATTGATAGGGTGAAATTACTTCTGAATTTAGACAGGTCATTATAACGACAACGA
This sequence comes from Drepana arcuata, assembly GCA_016069955.1. NCBI lineage: Eukaryota > Metazoa > Arthropoda > Insecta > Lepidoptera > Drepanidae > Drepana > Drepana arcuata. Next base: position 21,437 of record JACCPG010006403.1, on the reverse strand, counting down.
AATCCCTTCCGTCTTGTTTCTGACAGCTTGGGGTTCGTTGAGACTATATTATAAATACTAAGTGCTTGTAGCGAAGTCAATACTACTTAGAGATATAGTACTCATAATAATACTTTTTACCGTTTATTGCGTTACCGCAATAACGCTAAAGCATATCCAGGCAGACACATTACGAAAACTCCTAGTAACTAAAACGTTTGTCTGTTCTTAACATTTTATCCGAATAGAAGCACTCAAGTATCTTCGTTTATACGACAGTGGCAGGGTTATAAACACTTCGTTATAACCGGAGAACATAACTATCTTGACGAATTACCAAAGTTTCAGAAATCTGGACGCAATAGAAATGGGCCCTTTGATTGAAGACAACATTCTTGCACAACGTGACGAGGTCAGAATACATGCATGGCATACTTTACAGGAATAGGAGGAGCTACCCTTAGCCGCTTCCATGTATAGAGGGACCTTGCTTCTGTTAGGTGTACGGTAAATACATTAAGTCATCAATAAAAACCTCAATGGAGCATAAAACCCTGGTTGAATTTAGGTTAGATTTGGTTAGTCCATATTTTTGTGGAGCCTATTTTTAAGTGACCGAATTTCATTTAATGTCGCTCATAATGTGTTTTTATAAAGCCTTCAATTGATAATGGCAATCAATTGCCGCTTATTGTCATACTAAAATACCCTATTTTCCTCAGAATGAATTATGGTGCCGCTCGCAAACCTCTTAAGTAATTGTCCATGAACATTAACGTCATCGTAATATTTGTAGAAGGGACAGGACAAATTAATAATTTTTGGGTATTTATATTAAATATTGCCGTAAAATAAAATATTGTTGCTCTTGGTAATTCCATAAATATATACGCGAAGCAACTGACGTGAACGAGAGTGTGATTATAAAGATGAAGATTTACTTGTAAAGTTAGTTCAATAAAGGAAGGACGAGTGAGTGAGAAATTGACGAATCAGATATACAGTGCGGAAGTGTATAGAAGAAAAAGTAGAACAAGACCACGTTTTAATTAACTAACCTAATCAAACCGGTCTAACACTCAAAGATGGGAATGTCTGAGCGATGAACGTGGAAGAAAAAGAGGTGTCTTTTTCTTCCACGTTAATCGCTCTGTCTCTGTGTATGTATTATTTATACATATTATTTGCTTACTACCAGTGAAAATCCTGTGAATGTAGCCGCATCTGAAGTTAGCCAGAGCAATCAGAATGGTAGAAATTGTCACTTCGTTAACAGTACTGTAAATGCAGTTTACTTTTAGAAAAAAAAACCGTTGTTCTTATATTACAAAAATATTATTTATTAGTTTAGATAAACATTCAATGTCATGCAGTACATTATCCCCTTATTTAGGAGCAGGCGTAGTCGCGGGCACAGCTAGCTACTAAAAAGGAGAATCTGTCAACCCGTAAAATGAACAACCTTTGTGAATTGTTCGTCGGACCATTTAAGAACCTTTCTCCGGATTTTATTGTACCTATTTAATTTAAATACATATATATAGGTATATATAAATCGCTCTTAGGTGTGCTCAAATTGCAGACCAGTACTTCGAACGCGACGCGCACCTGCTCTCCTATCACCGCCTGTCACTCTTTCCTAGACTTAAATCGTAATTTGTTAGCATATTAATGTTTGAATATTTTGTCTGTACATTTAGCGGCGTTAAGACTGAACTTTTCCTAGTTAGTGTGAGTGGTTTGTTTGTAGCCGTGACAATTATGGTAAATGAATGAAAAGCAAATGAAAACCATAACTGCCCAAACCGTAACATTGTTAAGAGATGACAGTTACTTAACGAGTTTTCAACGGTTTACAACTTGAAGAATAGCTTTCACGACTCCATAAACTTTAGGGGATAACTTTCTCATTACAAAAGGGATATTTTAATAACTTTCTACATTGGCTTATGAAAATGTAATTCAATATGACACGCGGCTATGCTACTGACTATCGCAGTCACTTATTTTCAAAATTTAAACGAGATACATGAAGCTATCTTATACAAATGTACATTGACGTAAATTTTTGTTTCGCGACCTTTGGTATTCTAGACCTAATTCAGTGTCCGACATTAAAAATACATTACCTTTCAAACAACACCTCGTAGTTCCACATACGTTAAAACCGCTCCCAATAGTAGCAGGACAATATACAGACGTTCAGAATTAACACGCATCCTATTAAATAAAAAAAAAATATTCGGAGTATTCGTTTCTACGATTATCGCAGAAACTAATATTTGCGTGTTCAAAAAACAAATAAACTCGGCATGCTCAGAAGGTCAGAACGATCCAGACAACTCAGTCCTCAAGTAAACGATCCAAAAACCCTTTCAAAGCCTAACTAATATCTCAGCTCTCATCAGCATACAAAACATAGGTATTTTCGTACGCGCAGATTAACGTGACCAATTGAAAATAAAAAAGGTAATTGTTTTAATTACAATTGAGAGTTCAACAAACTTTTAACAAAAATAGCATAAGCTGAAAACAATTACCGTCGATATGACACTAGGTATCCTTCCAAGAACAATTTTATCGAGTGCACTGAGTCATCAAAAGTCGTCAAGTGGAAGATTTTCCAATAAAACCAACTCTTTGTGCTTGCGCGCGTGAAAAAGCGTGTCTACGGACTAGTGGAAATGATCAAATTTTGAATCAGGCTGTAAAGTGTTTAAATGATCATGATAAGTAAGATATATGAATTACCGTTTTTATTTGTGTCTAGAAGAAGAAGTCTGTCGTCAAGCACCTATATATTATATATAATAATAATATATCCTCACGCCTTCTCACAAGGGTCCCCGAAGGGGTAGGCAGAGGTGTATAGGTATTACCCACACACCCACTTTCCGCCAGAGGTATATTAGGTGCCAACGTGACAGATGGCGAGTCCATCGCCGTTACTCAAGCACGACTATGCCTTTGAATTTCTTCTCAGACGTATGCAGGTTTCCTCTCGATGTTTTCCTTCACCGTAAAGCTCGTGGTGTGACTAATCACTGTACTTACTCACCTATATATGTACATATATAAAGACCACAAGGGGGGAATCTTGTGTTTTCAGAGATCTATATTAAAAATTATAGTAAAGTAAGGACGCTTTTTAATCTTTAAGAATATGTGATATTAACCCTACTTTAATTTATTACTGTATTTGTTTAGATAAGTAGCAAGTTTATTGCTTATATTTAGTTATCGTATCGTATTTGGAATGAATGTGTATAGAAAGAAATAAAAGTACCTATTAAAAATAATATGTTAACTGGTTTCTCTGTTTCAAAATTTACGTGATAACATGTCCAATGATCATATCTTATTAAACAACCACAACCCCGAAACAACGACAAACTGAAAGGCCCTATCTATATAATATAATGGAAGGTTGTGGCTGGGTTGAGGGGGTCAACTCGTAAATTGTGTAGCATGCAATAAGGGTGAAGGCGAGTGTCCGCAAGAATGTCAAATTTCATCGCAAGCAATATTGTCCTTTATGATGCACCAAATTGAATAAGTTTTTGCGCGTCAACATTCCTTCAAGGCGGATCCTTTAACAAATTGGTGACGCTTGAGTTTGTCATAGATAAATTATAATAACAAACGAAAAGTCATTGTAATCATGTCCGTTAGTTCATTATTTAAAATACATAGTTAATATTTTTTTTATCTAGCGACCCACTCTAGTTTCGCCCGGGTAGTATAGAACATATCAAATATCACACACAGAATTAAATTGCAATAGTTTTAATCACATAGGAATTGTCAATACTTTTTTGAGTATCCTTATAATGTTTATGAAAAATTTCATGATGATACAAACTCACTTTCGCATTTATAATCAGGATTATCAATGTTCTCACAACACGTGCCAAGCTTAGTTACAATGAGATTAGTGCAACGGACTTACATAATGAAATTTTATATTGATACTAATGAGTTGCCAGGAACTCCTCCGGGCGGGAAAGAATACGAATGATCTGATTAAGATGCGTTATATAAAAACCGGCGGATACAGGCGCAGTGACGATTCATGAAAAGGTAATAAAATACCTGACATTGCGTTGCATTACAATATAGACGAGCGCTTTGATGAGTATTTCTTTTAACTTAAATAAAATAAAGAAACATCCTCACGCCTTCCCACAAGGGTCCCCGAAGGGGTAGGCAGAGGTGTATAGGTAATACCCACACACCCACTTTCTGCCAAAGGTATATTAGGTGCCAACGTGACAGATGGCGAGTCCATCGCCGTTAGTCAAGCACGACTATACATACGCCCTTGGATTTCTTCTCAGACGTATGCAGGTTTCCTCACGATGTTTTCCTTCACCGTAAAGCTCGTGGTGTGACTAATCACTGTACTTATGTTCAGAAAAACTCATTGCTACAGTCGGGATTCGAACTTGCGATCTTTGTGTCGCAGGCAACTGCTCGTAACACTCGGCCACCACGGCTGTTCTTCTTTTAACTTTGACCATATTATTAGATAAATCTGAATATAACCAGCGAAATGATTTTTATTGCACTTCTGCCCATAATATAATAACTACATATTATAAAACAAACTTCCCCGCCTCGTATTTCTATTTTTCTATTCACGACCTGAAACTCAAACCTATAATACAACTTTTTGACTGACAACTGACAGATAAATGTATGAGAAAGGTGAACCGAGCTGATGCAGCCCAATAACAGCGTGTAACTTATGCTCTCTACTGCCCATATGTAAGTCTATAAAGATCTCCCTCTCCACTCTCTGCCTAACCCGTAACTCAGCGACTACCTGTCCAGAGAATCTATATCGACGATATATAATCGTTAGTATCGAATAAAATTTTGCACGTCATATGGGCTCAAAGCTTATATGATTTGCCTACGATATTTACGGCCATTTGGATATACCGAATGGCCGTAACATTAATCTACGTGTCAATCATCACTCCAATGGATCGCTCAGATTATTCTAATCAACTACATTGATTTTATTATTCGGTGTAACGGCAGGGTACCAAGACAAATGAACTGGAAAATACATAGTGGCAGCTATGTCGTACTTATTTCTCAAACGACCCTCCTTGAGAACATACATTTGCTATAAATAGACCCTATCCCCAGTCTGTGTAATGCATTTTGTAACAAAAACAGAGCATAACATATTCTATGAAAGAATTCAGAAATATACATCGTCACGCCTTCCCATAAGGGTCCCCGTAGGGAACGATAGAGGTATGTAGAAACACCCTCTTTTTGTTCAGGAATAACTTAGGAACTTTGGGTCCACGCGCGAACTTCTAACTGGTAACCACCTAACACCAGACGGAAAGCAACCTTGTATTGTCATTACTACTAATATAGAAAAGGAATTGCCCCCGAGAGTTTATTTTTTCAAACATTTCATTTCATTCCATTCCATACATTTAATAAAACCTGTTGACTGAATCTAAAATTCTGAATGTTTTATGTTTCACATTCAATTCACGTGTGTTTCATAGACTTTATTGCCATTCAATATATGTTAAGCCCTAGTTCCGGATCGAATGTTTGCCGGAACAATACGGTCCACCTGCCACCACTGTGTTTGTATAAACGTACCGCTTTGTCTGCGCAACCGACGACATTATTATTTGAATTCGTATCCATACTAATAACATAAATGCGAATGTGTGTCTGTATGTTCCGATTTCTTCTTTCTTCGCTTCGAGCAGGACGTAGTTCGAAAGTTTGTCTCCAAATTGTTCGACCTTTATGAACGAACATACTTGTCAATTTATATAACTTTAATTGAATTCCGAAAAATGAAGTGAAGCTTTTATCCCAACGGGATTGAAAAGTTTGTACATAAGTAAGACGAAAACCTCATTCATCTTGCAAGTAAAACCGCAGGCTTTAGCTAGCATTTGGGTCTCAAACGCGCGAGCGTTACCCCTGGTGCTGCAAGCATGCTTGTTTGCCACCCGAGTGCTATAAAAAATACATATTTCTGTCCCCATACAACACAATTCCATACAACGTAAGCTATTGCAGTGTGTAACATATTGTGGTTATGTCCGACCTTTTTCATAAAAACATCTCTTGTGTATTTGGTACACAAAACCCACATTGAAAAGTGTGTAGGTACGTATCATGTGTATCGCGCTAATTGTTAATGTATTGTGAAATAATCTGCGTTGCGTCGTGTCGGTACCTAAATTTCTTCTCACAAGTAGCCCGTAAACCGTATTGCTTGTGGTTTGGCAAATCATTACACTAAGTTCAGAAAAACTCATTGGTCCCGATGGGATCTTTGTGCCGCAGACTCGACCATTGGGCAACCACTCTCGATATAAATAATATTATTTATCAAAATAAACGCCTTCCCACTGGGGTCGTAGAGTGGTAGGTAAAAGTGAAACACCCACGTTTGAGTATATTTAGTAACAAATAGCCGTTGGCGTCTTTCAGAAGCGATTTTACCTTTGCGTTCCTTTACGTCTTTGTACTCACTCTCAGACATACGTAGGTTGTTTTCTTCTGAGATGTATGCAGGTTTAACATTTTAAGAGTTATAGTACAATTTCTAATTCAATCAATCTTATGAATTTCGCTCAGAAGGAGAAACACTTGCGCAAGTGTAATTTAAAGCTGCGCTAGCTCTATTTTTTTATATATGAAACAGGTGGCAAACAAGCATGCGGTCCGCCTGATGATAAGCGGTTATCGCCGTCTATCGACGCTTGCATTACCAGGGGTATTTCTTGCGCGCTGCCAACCCTGGTGGAAAATTTCTGAATGTGTTTTTTTTTCTCATTATACACTTAATATGAAATGTAAATGTAAATAGAGCTGAGCAGAACTTAACGAGAGAAAGATATGTAGATTATTTACTAAGTTTCCTCTCATCTAAGTGCCAGCTGTACTTAGATATTTTCAAAGTAATGGTACACTGATTTATAAATACAACCGTCTTGATATGTGTTTTGCCAGGGCGTATATTGAGTAAATAATTTTGATTTTCATTGCTGTATCGAAATCTATAATTATTTAAGTTCTTAGTCAGCTTATAAGGAATTTGTTTGCTGGTGTGTAACCAAAGACAGGTAAAGATTCAAAGTTACTATGCCAGGCTTTTTTTAATTTTTTTACCATATTCCTAATATACAACGACCAACTGCTCGGCGGGTCGACGATATAGGAAGGTGTACCGTGTCTCGCACACAATCAAGACGGATGGTATAGATTCAACGTACGTATGGGTTTAAGCCGAAAAATATTATTAAAGCCAATAAATGTGAATTGACTGATGATTAAGCGAAATAAGTATGTCTATATCCTTCCTCGTGGGGGACTCGCCGTAATATTGTATGCATTTATTTAATTCAAAATATACTAAAAGCTAACTGACCAATTTATTGAAAAAAAAAGGAAGAGCAATGAAAAAACCTAGAATACGAAATATTATAGTCGCGACAACTTAATATTCTCTTACGTCTATTTTTGTGGCATTTAATGGACTTTATCGAACTCCATATAAACGCAAATACTTTTGAATTCGAAACTTCTTGCACTTAGGGATTGTAAGTAAATAAAAGCAGCGATTCTGAAAACTAGGGGACATTTAAACAAACGTCTCATCCCTGGGGACATCGCTCTGTCGAATAATAGGAGAACGTGCTAAATATTGTTAACTTATCCATTTTAAGCCTGACAAAGACAGCAATTTGTGCCTTTGAAATTGCAATTAAGCCTAGCAATTTTCATTATTCTGTATATTTCTGAAAATGTATATTATGTTTCATGGACTTTCAACAGTACAAGTAAAATAATAATTCAAATGTATAAAGAATTAAATGTAACTTAATAATTAAATTAACTTTAATAATAAAACCTCAATGTATTCTGGATAAAAACTTCACTTCTGTGTAACTAAAAGATTTCATACAATAATTAGAAAGTACTAAGTATGTGTGTCCAGTTCTTACTTTTATCAGAGGATATATTTAGATACTTTATCTCAAAACTAATGCATATAGCGTGGTCACACTGTATTTAGATTGTGCTACGGAGACCAAAATAACTCGTCAATCCTTGGTAACTTTACAATTAAATACCGTAAGAAAAGGACCAGGAAGTGAAAACGGCAGTCACAACCTGTTGAGAGCCGAACAAGTCGATGTACTTTGACGATGTGACGATGAGACGATGTGATACTGGCGGTCCGTCCCGGCTTCGCACGGGTTAACATAAGATTTTTTTATAAAAGAAAATATAGCCTACGTCACTCAGGGTGAATGTAGCTTTCAAATGGTGATGGTTTTTTTATCAGATCGCTCCAGTAGTTTCGGAGCCTATTCAATACAGAAATACTTACATACAAATCTTTCCTCTTTATAATATTAGTATAGATAAAACTATTTCACCTGTGAGATGAAATAGTAAGAAATGCATAAATCGAGTTCCTGAGATGTGTTCAACCAATTCGAATGTTTTTCTTTTAGCAATGAAAGCATGTTACACAATATCTGGTACCGCTCAATAAAGACATATTTTATGAGTCACTCGACCACCTGACAATGGGGATACTAACAAAAGCCATGTATCACGAGATATAATGTTACTTACTCGTTACGTAAGCTTGTCCATAAACAATGATAGGCGTAGTGAATGTGTAGGCCGGTGAGGCAGTTATACACGTACATTTCACAGGTGTTTGTACAGCCTGGGAATGAAAATTATCGTGGCCATTCGTTACTCAGTTTTATCGTTTCATACGTCGCAGCTTTGGCGATAAGATCAAAGCTATTATTATTTGGCAAAGCTTTCAGGTTTTTCCGAACTAATACGTATTATACCTTCACACAAGGGTCCTCGAAGGGGTGGTCAAAGGTGTAACATATTTGGGATTGCTTTTGTTTTCACTTTTGTTGTTAATAAAAAATATATAATAAAGTAATAGATCTAATATTGAGGAAAACATCGAGATGTGAATATGTGTCTTTGCTACCTTTGTAGTATGAAATAAATATGTACTTAACCTTTCCACAATAAGAAATATAAGAAAGCTCAACTTCCTACTCTTAAAACTCCGTACACGGAAAGCAACTTCAGAGAGTGAACGATATTAGTTACCACTAACAATATAAGAACTAAGAATGCTAAAAAAAATTAAAAACCCTATACATAGGTATATCTCACGTAGACAAATCAGAGATTGTAATACGAGCACCAGAAATCGACAACCATATGTATAGAAAGAACTGGCGCTCTACTCCCTCTGTCTACCGTTAAGGGAGTCGGCGAGATTATAACTATATATGTATTTACAGAGACAGACATATTTACACATGGATGGATGGAACCCGCTAAGCTTTGCACACAGCACCACTAATTGTGCAGCATTTATAATCATCAATCTCTTAGACAGTTTATTGAACGAACAGCAAGATAAATTATCCGTGGTTCTAACCCTAGACCTTCTAAGTTCTCTAATCACTATATATATTAGATGAGAAGCCATGGTGGCCGAGTGGTTCGAGTAGTTGCATGCAACACCAAGATTGCAGCTTCGAATTCCGACGTTAATCATGAATTTTCCTGTTAGTACAGTGATGAATAAACCCACTAGCTTTACGGTGAAGGAAATCATCTAGAGAAAACCTGCATACGTTTGAAGACATTCAAAGACATATGTCGTGCTTGAGTAACGGCGATGGACTTGCCATCAGTGTGGTATAAAAAAAACGTTGGCACCTAAAATATATCTCCGGCGAAAAGTGGCAAAAAAAAAAAAGGCGTGAAGATAATACATGTATAAGACGAAGATGTATACTTGTACCGTAACATTCCGTACATGTACAACTGAGCGAGCTGAAGATGTAGCTATCATAAAGTAATAACCGCCAAGTATACAACGCTCCAGATGGCAATTATCGACGCTTGTCTTAGTATCACACATATATAGAACTATTGTTGAGAAAGTCCTCCTTCTTCCAGTACAAGAATTTTACGCGAAACTCCAGTAATCCCACTGAAGCTAGGAAAAAAACAATCGCAGTGCTGTTTGGCGGCGGTCTTACACAGCATTCGAATTTTAAAAATAATCTCGATCTTGGATCTGTGGTAAAATGTGTACCTAGTTCAAGAATAAAGAGGATCAATGATATTTGAAAAAATGCGATTATCCGTTCATCAGAAATGGATCTAAAATGCTATGTTTATAAGTATGTAGATTGCGTCCGGGACCCCATACCAAGAAATGCTATTGTTGTCATGATAAAATTATGTATAAGCGACAGATGTATATGACGTCTATAAATCTGTCCCTTTCGCACACATTAATTATGATTGCATTGCACATCATGGTAAGGCCCCGGAATACATTCCGCTAACTAAACAGAAGAAAACTAAAGACGGACTTAACCTAGTTCCCGCGTACGAAGCAAAAGTCACTCCACTGGAATAATATATGACAATTATAACCAATCGATTAGATAAAAAGCCATTTAAAAATAGGTGTAGGTAAAATTGCATTCTGTGCTAATGAACAAAAATACACGATTATTATTTATGTCATGAGCATATTTTTTAAATATCTGGGAGTGCTGTAACATTCATGTATTATTTACAGTATAAAATATTTTATTGTGTGTAAATCTCTGTGCCCAATTTCATTTCGTTCCATCAGTTTAAAATCTTTTTTTAATATTTAATATTTTTAATTTTATTGCTAATAAAGATAAACATTCGCATTTATAATATTAAGAAGGATACCGATTAGTAACAAATTGTTAGTAAAAAAAGACAATCTATAACGCTCTTGTCAATAGTTTGGTTATCTTACATCATCATAATTCATTTATCAATATTACAATACAAACTACCCAAAAGTTTCAGTAACTTTCCCACAAGGGTCCCTGAAAGTGTGCAAAAGGTTACCTAACCAAACACCGCTATTTTTCTGAACTTAAGTTCAGTGATTTATTACACTAAAAGTTTTAAGGTGAAGTAAAACGACGTGAAGAAACCTGCGAATAGTAAATAAAAATCGGCCCTACAGTCGAGACAGTGACCTGAGAGAGTGCGATAGATCCATCTATCACATTATCTAATAATATCTAATAAATCTAAAATGTACCTTCAGTGAAAAGAGGTCCAATACGGTAAGACGAACATAATATAAAGAATTTACTCAAAACGTCGGATATTGCTCACAATAACATTAAAAGACCAGTCATATGTCCAAAAACACTAGATTAGTGCCTAGTGCTGCCTAAACGAATCAAAATAGTCAAGCAATTGTCCATAGATATTTCAACAACTTCTCCTAATGAACGTATTTCAACTGAATTAATGTTCACGCATTTTTATGCCGGATAACAAATGATAATTCGATACGGAAGTGGTCTAGAGTGGATGGAATAATGAATATGTGTTTTTTCTTGCCATCAATTTCCCTCCAGAGCTAATAAACAAGATATATGGATTGCTATATGGGTAACGATCGTGGTTAATGTGTAAATAATTTCAAAATATCACAAGTACTTCTACTAATGGCCGCACCCACGTTGTTACCCTGGTGGCAATTTCGAGGCTGAAGTAAAGCATTTTGTAGTCAAGTAAGTCAAAGTATTTTGTATAAAGAAGCAATTTTATGTTCAGCTTCTTGTTCTATAACAGAAAAAGGAAATATAATAATAATAATATATCCCATGCCATCCCAGAAGTTAGAGCTGTACCCATATACCCATTTTCCGCCAGACATATACTTTAGGTGCTAGCCAACGTGGCAGACGGTGAGTCCATCACCGTTACTCAGGCACAACTATACATACACTGGTTTCCAACGTAAATCTCGTGGTGTGACTAATCACTGCACTGTGGCATTCGGTCCAGGCGCGGAGGAACCAAAAAAACTATCCGTCCATCGCCCCATCGCACCAACCCAAATATGCATAATATTATGCCCGTTAGACACTCGACGTGTAAATACATAAATCATTATTGACACGGGAAAGGAAAACTTTATGAAATACCTGTATTTCAGGCGAAGCCTGTATTTCAATACACCTGGCCTCCCCCTGGCCCGGGCGTATGTAACAGTAGGCTTATATATGTGAAAAAGCATACATAGGTATAAAAATTTTATTACCATTTCATGTAAATACACGCCCAAACACGTGGGCGTGTATTGTCTTCAATATAAATTAACAAGCAGAGCCTGAGCATTTTTATTAGTAAATATTTCACGTGTAACTTTATTCTTAACTAAGCAAAAAGTAATTAATTTGTCGTGTATTATGTTTTATATCGTGTAATTTATAGGTCACAATCACCCATAAAAGTACTGGAGTGTATTAAGGATAGGCTGGCTTTTTAATATATTTTATAAATTAGCGTTAAAACGATCCTTTGCAATATTAAAAGGGAAATCAAATACTTATTTAAGTATGTAAAATGGGGTAAAACATGCGCAAGCATGTTTTACCCCATTTTATGCATGCAATGCCCGAAGGTCACCTTTGGTGTGGCAAGTGTCCATTGGCGGGGGTAGCCGCTTACCAGCAGGCGGACCGCATGTTTGATTGTAGTGCTCAACTAGTGTAGGGCTCACTACTACCGGCACAGTGTCTTCTCACATTCACACTTCTCACGGATAAGGTCTTATCCTAGACCCTACCACTCTTCAATGACCAGCCCCCGTAGGCAGTCATTCATGAGTAGCAACGCGGCGTAGAGCCAGATCCCGAGGGTAGAGCAGGACTAGGAGTTCTGCTCTACGAGTACGACAAAAAATCAATCAAACGCTTTTTTATTTCTCTTTTTCGATTTCTTAGTCGCGCCTTAATTCGTCTTTATTACTCAAGCATAGACTGATACATTAAGTGTAGTAAACAGAAAAATATTATCAAATAATTAAATAAACCTATTTGTGACCTATAATAATGTATATACATAATAATATACATACATAGTATTATATCGTATATTATTTTTAAAAATATTTATTATTAAAGTTTAGTTTTAGATTAGCAAACATGTATATAAGTTGTCTGTTCATAAAATAGCCCTGTTGCCTTTATACATTGGAAGAGATCAATAAAATCACCAATAAATTATAACAACTTTAGTTACTTACGATGAAAATTCTGACAGGCATCAAACTGCCGACCCAAAAGTCCTATTATCACTGTTCACTGGCTATAAATAATTTTACGTCAGAACCATCTATGGGAAAAATCTGTAAAATATTGCGTAAAGTTAACTCCCGTAGCGACGAGCTCTCGCGAGCGGCCGCCTCCTTACTCTGTAGGTACGCGACTGAACAGAACTGAAGCACAGATTAAATACTAGTTACTTGGTTAACTGAAGCTACATGTAAAAGGGCTCATATATTGCCTACACCTTTATCCACAGTCATTTTCGCTGGATGACGTCACGATGGATCTAATATAGACTGCACGAAACAAATATCTTAGCCAATTTTATTTGCCTCTTGATTGTCATCAAGAATCAATTTGTGTCATACGATACGTGACGTACATATTTCTACGGCATTACTTATTTTGTATTTTATATGGAATGTTTAAGATGTTTAAATTACTCCAATACATGTACGAATAAGGACGTGAATCGATTGAAGTTAACCTTGTTCCTGTCAAGTGGTTTGACATACATTGCTCTAAGGATTTGACTGAAGGATCCTAGTATCAAAGTCAGATCGAGTACTAAAAAAAAATGCTCATACTTATCACGCCGAGCCTCACGAGGTAAGTGTTCTAGCGCCAGTTCTCTCTAGACTTACAGACCGCGCTCATTTCATGCACGTTCATCAGTCTCTTCGTGACTGTTAGGGTTCGTTATTCAAACTTTTAGTACCCTAATAAGATATCGACAAGCCTCGTATTAACTCTAGGTGGATTGAGGCTATTCTGTTGTTCCCCACATATTTTAACAAAACATTGTGAAGGTTGTTTGACACATTGTTGGAGGATTGATCGGTTGAATTTAATTAGCCGTTCAATATTATTCTCTTGAACAAGGTGAAATAGAGGCAGGTTTCAGGTAATATTTGATGAATTTATTTGCTATTATATTTTTACCGCTCCTACAAAGGTTCTCAAAAGGATAGGCAGAGATGTGAAAACATTTTTTTTGCCGAAGATATATTTTCGGTGTTTACACACACATATAAACATACATATCATCAGGCCAAGTCCCTAACGGGGTAGGCAGAGAGTATAGAGCGCCAGTTCTCTCTAGACTTACATACCTCTTTCGCTTCGTCCACATTCATCAGTCTCTTCATACATGCTCGTCGGTTTCGAGTACTCTTAACGTTCTCGTCCTTGAGAGAATCTATTTGATCCAGGTAGTTGGAACGTGGCCTTCCTCTGCCTCTTCTTGCACACACTTTTGCTTTGTATATCTGTTTCGTCAATCTTTCTTCACTCATCCTTTATATGTGTCCAAACCAACGTAGCATGCCTTTCTTCATCTTTACAATCACGCCCTCATTCACGCCAGTTGATTTGCGAATCTCTTCATTGCGGATTCGGTGTTTACGAGCAACTCTATCGCCATCTCTAAGGTGCCATCTCTCACAATGTTTTCCTTTATCGTAAGTTACGTCAAATCAATGCGAAAAAAAACCTAGGTACAGAGATTCTAAGGGTTTGAACTTACAATCTTGGCGTTGCAAGTGACTACATAAACCACTCGACCACAATGTATTTTTTAAATGTTCATATAAATAGATTAAGCCACAAGATATAAGGTCCGCTACCCTGCATGGCACCTTCATCGTGTCATCGTACAAATAACATCAGCTGATATCGTACCATAAATAACAGCAATTTCTTTTTTAGGGATCCGTTGCTAGTTGTACTTATACCAACCTTCTCAACATCAGAGCTCAGTAAAAACAATTGAATAAATAGGAATGAAATTACTTACATATTTAAGTGCGATACTCCACTTTCAAATGGAACAAGACCCTATTTCACGTCAGACAAGATGGTCAACGTGCGAGTAATACCTCTTGGGCTACGAATGAATAACTAGAATGTTGAATGTATATGTAAATTGTATTTTCTTTTACCTTCTTTTGTTTTGGATTCGACCGGAAACGCGACTGGAATTTTATCGTTGGACATGATTGGATCTTTTTGAATACAGAACCTTTATATATAATATAGATATTTTTCCATCGGCATATTCCACGAATAATATTATAATGTTAACGCACTGCAACCAGTTCGATAACTTCAGAGCTCTAAAGATAACAATAACAATATTTTGACAATATATCGGTGAAATTTATGATTAATTTATAATCTAGTCATGTGCACATAATGCTTTTAATATTAATTCAGCTTACAATACTTCACTTGTCAAAATCAAGAACATTCCACATTGTTCAGTTAATATAAAATAATGAAGTATGATTATATTTAGGCGTAGGGTACGAAGCTATAAATATTGATAAAAAACGGTTATTTTTTTGTTAGAAAGTTCCTTAAGCTATACTGGCAATATATGCACAAAGTGTGGGGGAGGCGTAAGGAAAGGATCGTAGAACAAATTTATCGGACAATCAAGAGTGAAAAGTGAAGGGTGAAATTTTAGACTTGGACGAAATATTCCAGCATAGAAGTGTAGTGAATGTTTGACGCAAATAAATAGGTCTTAAGAGAACTAACTACTTTTTCAGCCTCCCCCGTGAGGGACATGGCATGATTAAGTTTGTAATTATTATACAAATAGAATTTCTTATTATTTAAGGCCGTTACGCAGGTCAAGTATGAGTTGTCAGATAGTATACACAATAAATAGCCCATTCCAGGGCCATTATCATCCGGAGCTCAGTGTAATAAACCACTATGACAACAAGGATGCGCCACACTCGCCAGTCGTTTATCGGTATTGTTGGAAAAAAATCGTAGTATCCATTTGTTTTTTTTGTTTACTTCTAGCAATGGCCAGTGGTAAACTGTGATGCTTATGAGATTTTTCTGGAATAATTAAATATGCAAATTCAGGTTAGCTACTACCGTTCCAAGTTTAAAACAAATCTGTTCAGACGTTGGTACCTACGGTATTGAATTTCATACATCTAGGAAAATTGACACAGATTCAATTTGACAGTTGTTGTAAAGTTAACATTAATGTTGAATGACGTATGTTTGTACATGAAATAGTGGAAACTAACTAAATCTCAACCAACATAAAATTTGGCAAGTCCTTAGAGGGCGTGTGCTTCCGGTGAGCAAGGATTTTCCTTTCGAAATTTAGGGGTTGAAATCGAGGTTGGAAGATTGATGCCCTTCACGAAAACGCGCCCCACTTTCTAGTCGAGGCGGTCGCGGGATGCGGGAATATGACCAGAGCCTAGAAATTGTAGTGTGCGTGTGCACTCATAGGTAATCAGTGAGTAGCGATAATACTCAAACATTAGTGGAAGCTTGCACACATACACTATAAACTAGAGGGGAAGAATAGTGGGACACGTATTCGTGGATGGCAATAGATATACTTAATTTTTGGAGGTACATTAAATCCAGTCTAATTTAATACCGGTACTGAAAAAAAAACAAAACCGAAGAAAAACCTAACCAACCAACCCACAAACAACAAGGGCGGACTATTAAGTAAGTACATTTAAAACTTAAATTTGCGAGACAAAAATGACTTAAAGTAGTTTGCCGATATAAAGCTGAAGTTGTTTCGGGCGTCGCTAGAACCGTCCTTGTAGATTAATAATGAGAGCGCTAGTATCAGATCTCTTATTCTTAAAGTATATTTATCACCTCGGATCTCAGTTGATAATGACCTTAATACGATTATAGTAGGGGCTTGGCACTGCAAATGGCAGCGGAGCAATCTTTATGCCAGCATAATTCAAGACGAGAACAAGAGAGGTAAGCACGTGAAGTGCGAAAGGGATAAAATCGTGTGTAATACATCTGTCCCTTCTAAACTCCCTAAGGCAAGGTCCGAATCCCACCCTATCGGAGGCGCCCTTAGCTTTGTTTGCTTAGCGCCGAAGTACCTGCCTGGATGGCTTTTGGTCTCGCTATTGTACAGATAAGTAGCAACAGTTCTCGAAACCCAAACATCGAGAGACTTTTAATACTATTGTTTGATGATGACCCTATTTCTAATTAAACTTATGTCTAACTCTCCAATTAACTAACCTTTTGTTTCGTCAGATGATGAATTATCGATGCCGTTTTTTTTATTCCATTCTGTATGGAAAATTCCTATACAGGCTTATCAAATCACTGGAAATATATTTTACAGACTCAGAAAGACCTAAGGGCCATCGCTTCGAACCTCTAAAAGGGTAGCGAAATACATTTGCGGCATTTGTCAAAGTCAAAGCAGTCGAATCGTGCTCATCAATATGAATGAGTGTATCGTTAGATTCTTTTTACATACTATATATTTCAAACGTATTAGAGATATCGACTTCTTCTTTGAGATATTGGCAACTTTGGTAGATTAGCACTCATGGGTGGGAATGTCAAGAGCACTGTCTGGACCAGCGAGGATTCCTGAAAAGGCCGACGAATGTGAAAGGAACGAAAGAGGTCTGCAAGACTAAAAAAATTCGCGTTCTACTCTCCATGTACACCCCGTTAGGGACTTAACTTGATATGTATGAGTAAGTGAGTAAAATATTACTGAAAAGGATAGAATAAACTGAAACTGTATTGGAAAAACAGATACATTTCCATAAATCACTTGAGCATATATATTTTTTAAGGGAAATTACAGCAGAAATTGAATGAAAACGAACCACAGCCGCAATTATTTCGCCTGTCAGTGTACCCACAGATGTGACCCAATATTGAAACCATGGATCAGTTAACCATTTGCTACTTATTTGTCTACATGGAAATTGTAAAATACTAGCTGTATTCCGCGGTTTCGCTCGTGTAAAGTTATATTGAATCCGTTTTCTGGAATATAACATATTGTACGTGTTAATCCAGCTCAGAATCCAAAAATCTATCGGTGTGCTAAATTTCATCGGATTGCGTTCAGCTTTGGCGTCAATGAATAACAAACACCCATATATCATCACAAACTTTTACATTTAAAATAGGTATTTAACAGATTTTGAGGTAGTTTTCTATATCGATATCTATGCTTAAATGTCGGAAAACATTGAAAAACCTGCGCAAAACTCGTTCGCATAGGCAATCGTACACTTGCTTGACCAGAACCACCTTGGAGCCAGAAGTAGAAGAAATAAGAAATCATGTTTAAGTGCGACTTCTACCTGAAGGGGGCTTCTTTCTCCACATGCAAAGGGTTTTGAAATATAAAAGAAAATTAGACATTAATGTGTTATGTATATATTATTCGCAGATAATGTATTTTTTATGTACAATGATTAATCACACCACGAGCTTTACGGTGAAGGAAAACATAGAGAGGAAACCTGCATACGTCGCAGAAGAAATGCAAAGATATGTCGTGCTTGATAAATGGCAATGTTGTCTCGATGGCAGCTAAATATATCTTTTAAGCCGATCATGCCTCCCTATCGGCTCAGGCGAAACGTTACTATGAGGTATGCTTTTTCGTGAGTGCAGCCGGCGTTCATCGATTTATAAGACGTTATCACGTCAAATAAACTTATCCTACTCTTATTAATGTAGTAGCTTTTTGAATCTGCCATGAATGAAATGAGTAAACAAAACGTTTGTTTGAGTTACGTTATTAGAAAATATTTTTAGCTCTTGCCGATAATATTATTTAACGTATTTAATATAATATGGATATTTGCATGCTTCTGTGCGTATTATTGCGCACAAGCGCACATATATGCACAAGCATGATCACGTATTGGACATCACATGGATACATCACGCCGAGACCGTAACGGGGTAGGCAGAGAGAGCAGAGCGCCAGTCTTTAGACTTGCATACCTCTTTCGCTTCGTCCACATTCATCAGTCTCTTCATGCATGCTCGCCGGTTTCGTGTACTCTTGACATTCCCATCTTTGAGTGTCCGTTCGATACTCAAAACGAGAGCTATATTTCATTTCAAATTAATAACAAGTAGATGTTAATGTGATCTGAGTTTATTAAGTATCTTCAGCGAAAATTGTATTTGTTATGCCTATCTTTTCGGGAACTCCTGTATATTGACGTGAAAGTATATATATTCATATGTACATGTATCATAGTCCCAAGATATTTAAATTATTATCATTATTATAATACTTTTACAAATAGTTCACTATTTAAGCACTAGTTCACTATGTAACACATTTAGTGAAATAAATTATTATTATTATTAATTAAGTATATGCTAATTAGTATTATCTTTGAAATCAAACAACTTCAAATATGGTGAACACCAAAATTATTAGGTCTGAGATTTCAACTAATATGTCATCTATGAAGTAATCAATTAAAACTACATAATACATTAGTATAGCTTAAAATATATTATTATATGCTTTTTAAATCTACTTAATGTGAAAACATATTATGTTCTTGATATCTAGATTTTATATCACTTTACACAAAGAGATGTGTTCTGATTATTAATTCCAAACGTTAACAATATATTCCTTCTTACTAAAAGGGTTATTTGAAGAAGTTTATTAGAACAGTCAGCCCCACGTTATTTCTCATCGTACGGAAACAGCAATTGGTACCTCCAGAAGCTTAAGGATTTTTATAGTTCTCTTTTATTATATTATGACCACAACAACGTACTGTAAGCAGACCCTTTTAATTAAGCCTCTTACTTAATGGTAGGCATTTACCCAGAGGCTGTAAAACCTACCTATATCGTACCAAATGCGTAGTACAATATATTAGACAACCTAATTAACCTTTAACCTCAATGAAATCTGTTTTGGTGAACTTTACCTTTGACGTTATTGCATTCTAAAAGTGATCAGTAATTTGTATAGCTAAAGCTACATTTACAAAATTTTAATATGCTTTTTCTAACGCTTGCTTTGGAACAAGATTATTTGAACTATACCGCTCTGTCTACCCCTTCGGAGACCCTTATAAAGGGATGGAGAAATATGTTATTATTATTTTGGAATTTAAGGTCTGGTGTCATGTTGAGGTCTATGGCGACCATTGCTCACGAGTGCTACCAATTTATAGTCGTATTCGTATTAGTCTTTAATATTGTTCTTATAGTACAAACTCTAAGTACAGTTTAAGTTGTGAACTAGGTTAATTTGTGTGAAAGTGTCCTAGATTATAAATTTTAGTGGCTGGTAAAGTTAATTTCCTCTAAGAGAAATATTACAATAGGGACTTTTGAAGTGCAAATGAATTTAAGTCGTGGCGCGGAATTGGACCGGATGCGTGGCGTTTGTTTGTTGAGGACTTCGCTCACCCGGGTGATCCAATGCTTCCCTTCAACCTGCTATGAACTGGTATTTGGCGATTTAATAGTCACCAGAAGGGTATGATGAGTTTGACATCTGCTATGATTAAATATAGATTAACTTTCTAGGACTCCTCTAATTCGGCTACTATTCTTTTGCTTTTCGGCTACTATGCTATTGTGACAAGTCGGGAAATTTTCTTCAGGAGAGTTGGTACTACGGAGGGGTGCGAAAATTATATAAGATTTTCCACAAAGTCGTGAAAAATGACATAAAGCAGTAAATAAGGATTAGCTGAAGTCTCACAACCACGCTTTGCTTTGGCTCAGCCTAGCTAGACGGTAAAGAAGAAAAATTGAAAGCACGTGTTTCTAATATATTTATTTTTGTTCAATAGATGGCGTAGTTCTGTTTTATTTATCATTACATCGTTACCCTATGTATTTTATACATAATCACTTTAATACAGTTTTATTTCGAACAAAAAATTTCTATCAAAAGAAATTTCTGTATCGAAATTCCGAATAAACTATTTCGGTGCTAAATTTGTTACATCGCTATACAAACGCTACTGAACTATATACTTACAAGTAATATTCGAGTGGTGGATTCGTCACGTCGTTTCGACGTTTGTTATATTTATTCTCAGACGTATGCAAGTCATGAGGACACGATGTTTTCCTGCACCGTACCATAGCTATAGAAGTTAAGTACGGGTATTTATCTGAAAGTATATGAGCAAATCTGAAAGTATATATTCCTTATTTACTTTTACAATACAATCTCAACCTGTTCTTCAAAATTAAGGTACATAACAATATACGTATATTTGTTTGTTAGCTATAAATGTGTATCGTATACAATTTTCAGGAGCCGGGCATTCAAGATCATACACGAAATTCGTAAAATTATTAAGCAATCTCCATAATGCGCCACATAAAACTCGCTTTGTTACCACATCCCTTTTATGTAAGCAACTTTGATGTATCTCTATGTAACCTTATTATTACTTAAACAATAATTACATTCGTAGACTTAAATGGAAGAGTTTTGATATTAGGTACGATGAT
>JACCPG010006402.1:0-46351 GCA_016069955.1 Drepana arcuata | reverse complement strand
ATAATGGGTTTAATCCCTCTGCTTCCAACACATTGTAACAATCCTCCCCCCTCCCCAAGGAGCTCATTACTGGAAACCTTATTCACCGCGTAGGAACACATCACAAAAAATGTGTTATTTGGCTACGGACTTCTATTAGGTGGTGGTCCTGCCCCAGTCGGACAGCTCCAAATTCGAACGACATACCCGTTATGCCCTACCTCCCTTGCTACGGACTTCTATAAGGTGGAGGTCCTGCCCCAGATTTTCGATGTCTTCCTTCACCGTAAATCTCGTGGTGTGATTAATCACTGTAGTTAAGAACAGACTCATTGGTTGCATGCGTTGCAGGCGACTACTCGATCAGCTCGGCCAGCACATAGTACTTATGTAGAACCCATGTGTGCACGGAAAGTCTAGGAGACCGGAAGGCCAACATGGCTAAATACCAGTTACACAATTGATGAAGTAATCGTTGTTATATGTATGAAAAATGCAAATAAATTCACACACCTTATCGACTACGTAAATATATGCGTACATTTCAAAGATGACAAAGAAAATATTCGCCGCGATATCGTGGACGATAAAATGCGATAATGGAGAAATATTTGCTTGAACATTACAGGCTGTAGGCTCGAATGAAGTTTTCCACTTAAATTTGTACTAGTATGTGGGACATAAACTGTAAAAGCATAACTAGGTCGCCTATAAAAAAACATGATTGTATGTATATTGCTTGAAAACGGTGACGGATTCACACCCTGTCACGTTGGCGCTGAAAAGAAATTCCGGGCGGTAAGACCGTCTGTTACATCTGCCTACCCCTTCAGGGATTCTTATGGGAAAGAACTTAAGCCCTGATAACATATAGTTATATTTTAGCACTGTCCTGCGTTCACCCGCTTAAAATTATATTTGCCAGGAATAGACCATATTCTTTTCCCTTTTTTGCAACATTTTACATCGATCCGCTCCTATTGTGCCTATATAGCCCAGGTCAGTAAGCGGGCTATCTAACGCTAAATATTTCTCAAATCTGATTAGTAGTACCTGAAATGAGAGCGTTCAAACCAAGAAACAAGCTCTTCATCTTAATGTTGTTAGTATAGATATATGATATTACATCGTCTAGACTAGAAATATATCTGACTAGCTTATGTCCGCGGCTTCGCCCGCGTGGAAAGAGCAACATACAAATTTTTGCCTTTATCATATTAGAGCTTTGAATCTTTCAGGATTCAAATGTATTCTATGTCTTAATCCTGGATATAAGCCATCACCATTTTAGTAATAAGGCTTTTTTCTGTCGTAAAAATGATTTATTTTTTCAATAAAAATAATCCTATGTTACTTCTAACACCTCCAAGAATATGTGTACAAAGTTTTATGATGGTCGGTTAAGTAGTTTTTACGTGAAAGAGTAACAAACAAACTTACATTATAAGGATTTGACACAAGTATGGATGATAATTCATATTAGTTGATGGAAACGATTATTGATTATTTGATTATGTATTGAACTGAAGCCCAAGGAACGCCAAGAGTAGTGGAAACTGACGATCTGCTCGTCAGTTTCGATTACTTGAAGAGTTGCAGAGACTGATGAATGTGGACGAAGCGAACGAGGTATGTAAGTCTAGAGAGAACTGGCGCTGTACTCTCTCTACATACCCCGTTAGAGACTGACAAATTGAGAATATTATCAGCTGGTTTCTTATGTGCGATATTATTAAATAAACTAATTGGATATGTCACGATGGCTTCGATGATGAAAAGATGAGTGAAGAAAGATTGACGAAACATATATACAATTCGAAAGAGGAACACCGCATTCCAAGTACCTAGATCAAATCGATCGGACACTCAAGGACGGGAACGTGAAGAGTGCTCAACCGGCGAGCATGTATGAGGAAACTGATGAATGTGGAAGGAACGAAAGATACGTATCAACGATAAGAACGATACATACATATCATCACGCCAAGTCACGGGGTAGGCAGAGAGTATAGAGCGCCAGTTCTCTCTAGACTTACATACCTCTTTCGCTTCGTCCACTTTCATCAGTCTCTTCATAAATGCTCGTCGGTTTCGAGTACTCTTAATTCCATAATCCAATTATTAAATATAGGACAAACATTTAAAAAGTATTTCATACAGTAACTGATGTTTTATATAGAACTCTCATAATATTACATACATTCTTTGAAAAATCTAATTGTATTTTCAATATTAGCGAAGTAACGCATTTTTATACTACGTAGTCGTGAAAATCTGTTATTTTCCACAGTTATTTACTCACACATTACTTTACGCTCACTGAGCTAATCCTATGTTTAAGGTCCCGTCAGACTGTCTGGTCAATGGTGTCTGACATTATTCAAACATTAGTTTGATAACGATGTTTTAAGATGATTACCAAAGTTTAGCAGACTCGTAATGATATGAGCCAACGTCATTCATTGATGATACTTTTCGCCACTGGATATAGAGCATGGAGTACAGGCACTATAGAACATAAATAGAAAAAATAACCATCATCTTAAAGGTGTACTCTTGTCGGTGTCTCTGATGCAATTCCTTCCATTTGCTTCAGTCCAGCGGAACCTTTATGCCTGAGTGATGCTTTGTCATTCTTCTGACTCAAATGTGTTTATATTGATCTTTCTCTTCCTCTCACTAATAGACGGTCTTAAATAGTATAAAAACGTTTAGTAGTACTAAGGAATCTAAAATGGGCGAGCCATGTGTAATTTTCTAATCATTCTCGCGTGAAGTCAGACATAGTGTCGTGGACGCCGCCACGAATTCTTTTAAGGTTGTACTCGTAAACTCTCACTCTCTCTCACACTCACTCACAACACTCTTGTTGTATAAAAAAAAAGGAAGTTGGAACGTGTTCTTTCTCTGTTTCGTTACGTTAAATCTCCTGAGAAAAATACTGTTAAAGCCACATTATTCTGATATTCCTACATATAGCTTATTAAAAAAAGAAAAAAAACCTTTATATGTGACACATACGTCGGGCGCATGCGTTGTAATCCGGCATTTGAAAAGGTTAAAACGAGAAATAACTTGTAGCGAGCTGTTCTTTTTACCAATAAGGTGGTAAGCAAACTTGCGGTGGCCCGATAGTAAGCAGTAACCGTCGCCTTTATACGCTTTCAATACCAGGAGTAGCGGTCACGCGTTGCCACCCCTGCAGGAATCTTTTCACGCCCTTCTTGAAAAACTCCATGCTGCAACCTCTAGGGAAAACCTCAACGGGGAATTAATTCGACAGCCAACAGCAGAAGGAAGTGGGAGAAGGCTTCTGAAACCATCACGTTCACAATCCAGACAGGTCTGAAGCCGGATGCCGCGACCAATTTAATTGATAACGCAGCAATAAATGACTGCTTAGCAATTTATCTTAATCTTAGGTATTAATTAAATTATATCGCGTCTGCATGCATATCGGCGAACATGATACGTCATGGACTCGCTATAAAATTATAATATCTATTATCTATTAAAATGCTTTAGCCGAATGACGTCTGCGATGAAGTTCAATTGTATATTCTCATTGCTGAACGATAATGTATTGGGATTGATTATATTATGGACTAGTTGAATCCGGTAATATATCTCTTAGGGATTAATTATATTTATCTGTCTGCTTATGGGATAAAGATCGCGTGTATTTATAATCAATAAATAATACTGAATACCGAAATTGTGTATCTAGTGAACGGTCACGTGCTTTATTGTGAAGGAAAACATCAAACACAAAATGTAAAATTTCACCCTAAACTAATTCCAGAAAACTCATTGGTTGAGTCGTGGTTCGGACTTTACAATAATTGCATTGCAGGCATCATTGCAACCACTCGGCTGTCACGGCTATATCATACCTACTTCTGTTTGGAATCAAATATTATAGTCATGATCGTGTAATCTATCAAAAAAAATTACATGTGGATGACATCTCGGACGTTGCTCACGTTCCTCGATAAACCAGTAACAGACGTAATCAAATCTCTAACGGACACAATCGTAGCACGAGATGATGGAAGATTTATCTCAGTGTGTTGGGAGCATTCACATAGCGAACGTAATCTATGAGCTACGACTATATCTATTAGATTTGTCTGCAGCTCGATTACTGAAATCTCAGCAAGTTGTCAAGATGAAGGGTTTGAAATATACATTATGGGTATTGATACGCTGAGATAGCAAGCGCGTGTCTCTACCTGTCATTAAACTGAATGATATATAGTGGAAATTTACATTATATGCATAAATTTCAAGTCAAAATTTGACATCGTTGGCCTAATTCTTTTACGGAAACAATTCATATATAAATCCAAAAGTTTGTGAAGACGCTTGTTCTTTTTTCACGCAAAAACTACTTAAGAGAATTGGATAATATTTGGCATAGTGATAGATTATTATCTGGATTAACAAGTTGGATGTATTTTTTTATAAAACTACAGTTTCAAACAAGAAGTCTGTCAGGAGAATCGAAACAAACTCCCCGGTTTACTTTTTTAACTTCGGTTCCCTTTTACTAAGGGGTAGTTAAATTTCAAATTTATATAAACATTCTTTACAAAAAGAGCAATTCATTCCCATGCAATTCTGAATTAGGTGCACTTTTTTTCTGTTTAAAAAAAATCGTATATTCAAGTTCAGTGTTCAGGAATCGTTATCAGGAAGGCACACGACATGCCGTAGTAAAAGCTTGAGCACAGATTACAGTGTTTACATTGTAGTAGCACTGTATTATGATAAGGCAGATTTCTGTTATCACAGCACTCAAGATTGTATCACTCTGTTTGCCTTAGGATGGACGCTGTCACTTCTGTCCGATTGAAGTTCCTCATGTCACATTGATTTGATGGACACTTATCCTAATATGGGTACAAGGTACATCGCTTCTCTGATTTTTGTTTTTGAAGTGAAAGCTTCGTTGAGCACTTTTTGGGTGAACCAAAATATTGGAACTCGCATCAAAGCCACTGAAGGCTTTCCATGAGCTATATGTATACTACTGTGTATATATGTACGTAGATATACCCCCGTGTGTTATTTCAGTACATATTAAGGATTCAGAAAATATACACGTTATTTTTCAAGTTTTCACTTCTGTCGGCATTCCCGGTGTCACGATTTTTTTAATAATATAATCTATGCTCACGGCTTCCCATAATGGTCCCCGAAGGGGTAGGCAGAGTAGTACCCACAAACCCACTCTCCGTGATGACGATATTCACAGATGACGAGACCGTCGCCGTTACTCAAGCCCGACTATACATACGCCTTTGAATTGTCGATATTTTCGCTTGACTTTGGTTTTTTTGGCAACGGAGCGCAACAAGTTACAGATTAATAGTGTTATCTGAATTCTACTTTATCAAGCTTGAAATAAGGTTTACTATCAAAACGAGTCAAGGACAAGGAAGGATGGATAAGGTATGTGAGAAAAAGACTTAGCTTAGATAACTTCATGTACTCAATAAATTAACTTATAAATTAACTGTACAACCTTAAAACATAACTAAAGAAATAGACGTACCAATAAACAACTTATTTATCACGATTTTAATTCATTTACTTCACAGCCAAACTAAATAGAAAAATACAATATTAATTATTACATTTCAAAATTAAAAACATTCACTTTTACATTTTTCTACGTACATAAGGCAAATAAAAACTACATAATTGTACTTTCCACATGGGTCCCCGAAGGGGTAGGCAGAGGTGTGTTGAATACTACACACACTTTTCGCAGGGGATATTATTTATGTGCCAACGTGAGACAGATGGCGAGTCCGTCGCCGTTACTCAAGCACAACTATACATACGCCTTTTAATTGCTTCTCAGACGTATGCAGGTTTCCGCTCGACGCTTTCCTTCATCGTAAAGCTCGTGGTGTGACTAATCACTGTACTTAAGTTCAGAAAAACTCATTGGTACAGTCGAGATTCGAACTTGCAATCATTGTGTTGCAGCCGACCGCTCGAACCACTAGGCCACGGCTCTCACTGTCTTGTATATTTATATATTTCAAAGTATACATTTTTATAGTTCCCGGACTTAACTACTACTACCTCTAGCTATTAAATATAATATAATATCAGTGAAAGTGTTTCGACCAAGATAAGTAACAAAATTATATTGTATAATCTTTTTATATAAAATATGATGTGTGTGATAACGTATATCACTGATTAAATGACCCATTACCGCTCGTGCTATAAATAACTTCAACTTACTTATACAATGACTTATACAAATGTCATAAATAATCTCAACTTAATACCTATACTATAGTTAAATCATAGTGTGTCAGTTGGGTGTGATCAATTACATTTAACACTAGCTGTGACCCGCGACTACGTCCGCGTGGAATAAAAAAAACAGTTTCTAAAATAAAAGTAGCCTAAGTTACTCCTTTTTACATCAGCTATCTGCTAGTGAAAGTCCCATCAAAGTCGGTCCAGCCGTTTCAGCGATTAGCCAGAACAAACAGACAGACAGACAACAAATTTTATGCATTTAGTAAAAAGTCATTCAGTCAAAAACAGACACTTCAATTTTATTAATTTTTATAGATTATAATATAACTTTTGAACGGTAGTGTACCGAACACGATTTTATCATAATGGCTAGATGCCATCAAATGACTCGGGGGTGATTCTCACGTTAGAACCTAGCAGGAAGAGGCCTTTCCCAAGCGTAGTAGGCAGAAGTGTGTAGGTAGAAGCCCGAGCACACACGAGCCATCCGTTAGAGATATATTTAAGGTGTTAACGTGACATTCCATCGCCATCACGATGTTTTTCTTCACCGTTAAGCTCGCTGTGTCTAATAACTGTCCTTATGTTCAGTAAAAGTAATTCATACAGACGGGATTCAAACATGCTATATTTGTATTGACGACCGTCTGGTCTAGTGGCTAGAGCTCCTCTAACTGCGAAACTTGAGGTTGCGGGTTCGAATCCCCTTGAGGGCAGATATTTGTGTGATGAACACGAGTATTTGTACCTTAGTCTTGGATGTCCTATGTATTTATGTATATATCTATCCATACAAGTAAATATATCGTTGTCTAGTTACCATAACACAAGCTTTGCTTAATTTGGGACTAGGTCAATTTGTGTGGAATTGTCCCAGGTATCTATTATTATTAATTTATTATTGTAGGTTCCTAGAACCACTCTGCTTGTACGGCTCATTTATTGTGCATTAATAACTGTGTATTGTAGGGCATAACGCAACCGACTAATGACTAGATGCCTATCTGTTTAAGTCTTATAAATAAGATTTATACGTTCTGATAGTGACACTGAACGATAAACCAACATCGATAGTGGTAGATTATTGGAACCAGTTGAATCTAGCAGTGTTATCTTAAGCCCTAGTATAATAGCATACATAAAGCTAGTCTCTTTTAAAATTCTAACCCTAATTTAATTATTTAATAGTTTTACTCAAGTGTTTACATATCATGGCAAGTCCGTCGCCATCTCTCCGATAAGAGTACATATGTTTTTTTTATTTAATTTCAGACGCATTCGGATTGACGATATTGCATTTATCGCATCATGGTCTGAGGTAATACTGTGCAGACTTAGAAGGTGCTAGGCTAGACCTCTCGGCCTCCATGGCTCAAGAGATACTCATTTATATAAAGAGGAATACATAACAACTATGTATACAGACTTGAGACCCTATTAGTTTTACTAGGCACCAATAGGCACTCCAAACATAGTGTACATATCATTTACTATGCTTTAAACATTGCCAGTTGAATGAACTTGAGAACACTCCTTCGTGTTAATATGAGTGACAGTTCTACACAACAAACTATAAAGCGATATTCAATACTATTAATAGTAATCAAACTCTCTTAGCACATTCCTTTATCGAGTCCCCAAAGATCTTTCGCTTAAGATTCACGACGAAGCACACTCCCTTGCTGATGCCAGCTGCCAGCGAGGAGGAGAGGCAGCTCAGGATAAGGGCCAAAGTGCCGAAGGTGCTTGGCGCGAGGACTGAAGAGCAAGAGGCGAGTGAACGGTAGACCACGCGGTTGGAAGGCTGTAGGCTCCTGTAATTGTCTATCCCTCCAATGTTGACTTTGCTGAATTGCTTGTACTGAGGGAGAAAATATAACATTTATTGTAATTAATTAGTTAATTTACAGCTGTGTGGTCTAGTGGTCAGCGATCCTGGCTGCGAAGCTTGAGGTCGCGGGTTAGATCCTAATATTTGTGTGATGAACACGATTATTACCATAGACTTGAACGTCCTATGTATGTATGTACATACATACATACATACATATAATCACGCCTCTTTCCCGTAGGGGTAGGCAGAGACCACTTCTTTCCTTATATTCTTTCTATATATGTACATATATATCTATATATCAATATGTGTGTAATTGTCCCAAGATATTTATTTGTAAGACCTGTAAGCTTAGAGAGAACTGATATTCTACTATCCTTGTCTACTTCCTCAGGGTCGCATAAGTATGGTTCAATTCTAGTTAAAAGAAAAATATATTAAACTCAGGATATGTTAAAAAACACGGAAATAGACGGATGAAACCGCGTGGCTCAACTAGTCATAAGCACCACTTACTTGAGTATCAGATATTGAGATAGGCTGGTCCATGACGATCCAGGTGACCACTTCCTGGCATTGCGGAGTGGTCAACGACCCGTGGTAGGTGTAGAACGATTGGGGATTCGGGCTGAGGAGTCTCCTGGAGAAGGTATCAGGGTTTTAGCAATAGGTATTCCTACTAACATTATAAATGCGATATTTGGTGAGGTTGCTCGTTACTCAATCACACCAGAAAAATAATCTACCAATGTATTGAAATCATACGCGGCTGCAACCGCTGAGCAAAGTTAGTGTTTGAATAAACGTACAATATGCGATTCCTTATCACTTCCATGGACTTTTCGCCACAGATATATTTATTATGAAAGGCATGTCTTTGAGACTGCAATCCCTGATTTACCACCAGACACTTGGTAGGTAGTTTATTATACACCTCTGCCTACTTGAAAAAACCTATAAAAGTACTTACGTCATATCGATGCTAACGACTTCGGTGTCCGAACCCTGTTCAATCAGCCGGGGAACCTTGGGCAGGATCTCTTCCAGGGCGAATTCGCTTTCAGGACCGGTGTGTACCTTTACAAATAATTCTTATCAATATACAATCTCCAATCTCTTTAACTTTCGAGTGTTTACTTTTCAAGTTATCTTAATAATAATAATAATATATCCTCACGCCTTCCCACAAGGGTCCCCGAAGGGGTAGGCAGAGGTGTATAGGTAATACCCACACACCCACTTTCCGCCAGAGGTATATTAGGTGCCAACGTGACAGATGGCGAGTCCATCGCCGTTACTCAAGCACGACCATACATACGCCTTTGAATTTCTTCTCAGACGTATGCAGGTTTCTTCTCGATGTTTCCCTTCACCGTAAAGCTCGTGGTATGACTAATCACTGTACTTAAGATCAAGAAAAACTCATTGGTACAGTCGGGATTCGAACTTGCGACCTTTGCGTCGCAGGCAACTGCTCGAACCACTCGGCCACCACGGCTCTCAGTTATCTTAATATCTTGTAATCTAGTTTAGTTTATTAGTTTAATATTGTTTTATTGTACTGCCTCTGTATGCTTTGACGAAGATTTTTTACTACTACTAAAAAATACTACTTTTTAAACAAAACTTGTTAAGAAATAAACGTGTATATATTATGGTATAGGATAGGGTTCAGTAAAAATAGTATCGGTAATGGCCAATTTTTTTCTGTTTTTGTTAGATTGGCACAACTGTTTTCTCTTTCGCGTGGAGTTTAAGTTGCATTATTCATTTAGATTAAATACAGTCCTGTTTTTAGTAATATCATACCTAGTATGATAACTAGGTAACTAGATAACTTTAGTGCAAAGTTAACATCTCAAAGTGAAGGAAATAGTTACTGAAAATCCTCATTCATGTTTTAAGCGCGATAACTAGAAGTAATTCAACCCTTTGATAGACCGTGTCACAGGCCCCGCAGTCTTAATCCGGCACCGGAGACAGAGTTGCTTACGACCCACCTGATGGACAACGGTTACCGCAGCCTATTTACGCTTACAATACCGAAGTATCACTTGCGCGTTGCGACTCTGTATTCAGAGAGTTGTATGTTGGCTTCCAACACATTGTAACAATCCTCCCCCTCCCCAAGGAGCTCATTACTGGAGACCTTATTCACCTCGTAGGAACACAACACAATAAATTGTGTTATTTGGCTACGGACTTCTATAAGGTGGAGGTCCTGCCCCAGTCGGGCAGCTCCAAAGTCGAACGGGAAACCCCGTTATGCCCTACCACTCTTTAACTTAACTTAAACTTGACTTTTAACTTATAATATGTCGACTCACTTGGCTAAGTACTCCAACGACTGCAAGCCCGTCAGGCCTAGCGGTGGCCTCCTCCTCGGTCAGGCCAGTCTTAATGTGCACCATGTGGATCTCCAGGGGATACCTTTGAAACAACACTTATTACTCCTTTTTACAACAGCCATCTGCCAGTGAAAGTCCCTTCAAAAGGGGTCCAGCCGTTTTAGAGAGACACACAAAAAATATGTGAGTAAACCGAGTATATTCTATACGCGTGGAACGCAATGATAGCGCGATTCAGTAGTCATTACAAAGTATACAGCGCCATCTACCGGCCAACATAAAAATGAACATAGTGCAACTATTACATACATTTGTAAAAATAATGAACACATGTGTCGGGATATTGTTATCCTGGCGATTCATCTTGCGATTATAAACAAATCTTAATTAAGATACAGACAAGTAATCAAATCAAACTGATAAGACTGTACACAACAAAGAAGAAGAACATGAACTCAAATCGTTCACGGTCTTTATAAGGCAAGAGGTCTTTAGAAGGTAAGATATATTAAATAAAGGAAAATAAAGAAGACTAATGAATGTGGATGAAGCGACAGAAGTCTGTAAGCTTAGAGAGATCGCTCTACTCTCTCTGCCTACCCCGTGAAGACCTTGTGTGATGATTAAGTACATATATAGAAGAAGATATATATTACTAGCTGTGCCCGCGACTTCGTCCGCGCGGAAAAGTGATATTAAGCAGCATTTTTTTACCCCCTTAAGGGTAACATTTTTACAAACTTTGAATGTAATATTAATTTATATGTAATCAAGAGCCTAAAAAATAAGTTTCAAGCTTCTAGCTTAAAAAATGACGAAACTTCCATACAAACTTTAATCCCCTATTTCAAGACTTTACAACCCTTTTTCGCATTAAAAAGTAGCCTATGTCCTTCCTCAAGCTCTAGGCTATATCTGTACCAAATTTCATTTAAATCGGTTGAGCAGTTTAGGCGTGAAAAGGTAACAGACAGACAGATAGTTACTTTCGCATTTATAATATTAGTAGGGATATACTAGCTGTGCCCGCGACGTCCGCGTGGAATTTAACTAAACGTAATTTTTCAATTTCTTACAATTAAAGTAGCCTAAGTTACTCCTTTATACACGTGCTATCTGCCAGTAAAAGTCCCGTCAAAATCGGTCCCGCCGTTTCAGAGATAAGTCGGAACAAACAGACAGACAGACAAAACATTTTAAAATGTGACTTTGCTATATGTACCGTGTGTACAACCATATGCATTTAGTAAAAAGCAGTTATTTTAATATTACAAACAGACACTCAAATTTTATTTATTTGTATGTACATATATATTTCTCACTTCATTCCGTCCAGTGCGTGTTCAGACAGCCAGTGCAGGTGGAACTGCATGAAGGTGTAGTTCCCGCGGAGAGGGCCCCCGGAGAGCACCGGGGCCGGAGTGTCATCGTCGTTAGTCCACTTTACTGGAGGTAAGGAAGGGATGAAAAATGGTTTGCTGTGAGACGTAAAGCTTATTTTGACCGTATGACCAAATCAACAAAAATCTTATTTATCATACGGTCAAAATAAGATTTTTGTCTCTCTCATATATATATACAAACTTTCACATTTATAATATTAGTAAGAAAGATAAAGAAAAATATATAGATATATATATATATATATAATATATATAGTTTGAAAAATATTTGTGTTACTAACGTGTATGCCCGTTGTTGCTGGCAGTGACCCTGACGTCGTTGTACCCTCGGAAGTTCAAGGGCCCCCTGATATGGGCGCCGTGCTTGTCCAATATGGCGTCCCTGGTCATTATGTTGATTGGGGACTGTAGCTGGCCGGACACACACACCCCAGGCCATTGCGTTTCGTCTAAGAGGAACAATAAATATTTAAAACGCATACATTCCAAATTCAAATATTCGTTTACTATGCAGACGAGATATACCCATCCCATAATCTAATACTATGGACCCATGATGTATTCTATATTCGAATACTGTGAAGACGATATGTATTCCATATTTAAATATTTGGATACCATGGCTCTAAGATGTAATTCTATATTTAAATATTCGGATACACACAATTAACCGCATATTTTTTTTTATATTAGAAAAAATACTCACAGTCATAAGACCACTCCGATTGGTGACTTAAACCTGGAACAAAATAATTTTAAAATAAAATATATAGACAGCCTACAAGCTTTCCCGAACAGGTAGGCAGAGGAGTATTAACACGCACATTACGCTAAGGTATCTTTACGCTGGAGATATATTTATATGGCAATAAGATGCGGCGTAGGTTGATTTACATGCGTTTTCGGATTTCTTTCCAACCGAATGTAGGTTGCTTGCTTTGATTCACTGTAATGTTCAAGATGCTACACAACCATCGTATATATATAGATAATATAATAATATATAATATATCCTCACGCCTTCCCACAAGGGTCCCCGAAGGGGTAGGCAGAGGTGTATAGGTAATACCCACACACCCACTTTCCGCCAGAGGTATATTAGGTGCCAACGTGACAGATGGCGAGTCCATCGCCATCAAGCGATCGCCTACATATACATACGCCTTTGAATTTCTTCTCAGACGTATGCAGGTTTCCTCTCGATGTTTTCCTTCACCGTAAAGCTCGTGGTGTGACTAATCACTGTACTTAAGTTCAGAAAAACTCATTGGTACAGTCGGGATTCGAACTTGCGACCTTTGCATCGCAGGCAACTGCTCGAACCACTCGGCCACCACGGTTTCTATATATAGCGTATATATAATACCTTAAATTATAAAATACTTGTGTTTGTTCATCACACCATCGTATTTTTTCACCTGAGCTAAGCTGTGCGGGACAGCTAGTATTATAATAAAACCTTTGCTCATCGGGACTAATGTTTGTCAGGGTCAAGTGAAATAGAACATACAATTTGAGAAATTACAACGCGATATCCATCTCCATATTACACCTAAATAAACGCTACTTACTGATTATTCGTTATATTGCGTCATATAGTTTTATGGGCTACTAGCTCTACCCCGCGACTTCACCCGCGTAAACATTGATTTCATTATCAAATTTTATCTAGATTAATTTTCAGACAACACATACTTATTATTATAAATATGAATGTATGTTTGTTTGTTACGCTTTACGCTAAAACTACTTAAACGATCATCATAAAGCTTTGTACACATATTCTAGGAGCTATTAGAAATAACATGGGATACTTTTTAATGAAAAAAAAATACGAAATATAAAAAAGCCGTCCACACCGACGAAGGCTCGAGCACAGCTAGTATGCTATATGTTAATCCAGCTAATTATCCATCTCTGTGCCAAATTTCATTCAAATAGACGACCGTCTGGTCTAGTGGTTAGAGCTACTGACTGCGAGACTTGAAGTGGCGGGTTCGAACCCCGCTGAGGGCAGATATTTGTGTGATGAACACGAATATTTGTACCTTAGTCTTGAATGTCCTATGTAATTAAGTATATATCTCTCTATATAAGTAAATATATCGTTGTCTAGTTACCATAACACAAGCTTTGCTTAATTTGGGACTAGGTCAATTTGTGTGGAATTGTCCCAAGGTATTTATTATTATTATTATTATCATTATTATTCTGTTCAGCCGGTCAGGCGTGATCGAGTAACAAACATACATACATATTTATTTATTTATACATACTCACTGAGTTTCGCATTTATAATGTTAGTAGGATATTATGGGTTACTATAAGTATATTTACATGCTAATTAATTTATATTTATACCATCGCAAGTCGTTTAAAATTACATAGCTATACATTTAACTTTTTTTTTTAAATATCTTATGATGTATAGTCTACATAGATTAGATCACTATTACATGAAATACTGTTAGCTAATTTAGAGAGTTAAAATTATCAGTGAGGTAGCGAGCTCTCAACTGGATTTAGCTGATTAGTTCCACAGATTATAGAACTCTTTTTCTTCATCTACTCCTTCCTATATGCTTGCTATTTTTTTGTGCACCCAATTTTACTTCATTTACAATACAGAGTATGTAAACCGACAGATGATCACAAACGTCTTTGAACATCTTTTGAATCTGGGGTTGTTAGAGGTTATTAATTAATCAGCTCATTTTTTTATACGACTTGGGTGGCAAACAAGCATGCGATCCGCCTGATGGTAAGCGGTTACCGCCGCCTATGAACGCTTGCAACACCAGGGGTATCACTCGCGCGTTGCCGACCATGCAGGAATCTTTTCACACCCTTCTTGAAGAACTCCATGCTGTACTCTCCAGGGAAAACCTCAACGCAGCCTGAGCGTTCGCGGAAGAAAACTCCTTTGGAAGCGCACAGTGCGAGGCCTTTGTGGTTCCAAGGTTTTATTCAGTTAAAGGATGATTTCACTTTGAGAACATAATATAGATAAATAAAGTACTTGTTTAGCCCAAAAATTAAGTGTCAGTATTTATATTTATTTAATAAAAAAGATGCCAGCTTATTTATGGGCTCATTGAAATTTATTCATTAGCATTTTAAGGTTTTTGTGGTTCGTAGCGTATCGTTATATATTTTGGAGTTTCATACATTGGATATGAAATTATTTGGGTTTAGTTATTATATATATATTTTTTATTATTAAAAGCTTAGAATTATGTAAATAAAGGAAACTGAAGCTAGTAAAATCATATTCCTATTACTAAAATGAAATAAAATTCTTAACAATTTTTGTGCTACACTTTCTTTAAAAAGAAAACAACGAACCGTTTAGCACTGGCTTAAAAAATTTCGTACGAATGCAATTTTAAAAGAAAAACAATATTTTTAACTTACCTATAAAACTAGCCAATAGCATCACAAATAATGAAAACATTTTTAAATTAAGAAGCTTTTCACTTATTTAAATAAAGAACTGCTTAAATATTATTAGTTTGTTATAAACCAAGATCCGCATCGATGCGTAATCTTGTACAAACTAATGTGAATCACACACGCGTTGTTGTTTTTATACATTTTTTCGCCAAAAAGTTTTTATTTATGTTTTTAATTTTATCTGTAACATGCACCGCTCCGTCGTTGGGTCGGCCTACTGACGTTGATACACGTACTTAGTGATAATAGCCTTAAGGTGTCACACTGACTATAAGGAATGACAACATTATGTGGACGACGAATTACTAGCTTTCAAGATATTGTCTTGGGAATATTGGAAACTAAGCAGGCCGGAAATAAAAAACCTTTATTAGAAACAGAAAAATTAAAAATTTTCATTTGAGAACGGCGGTTGAGTTTTGCATGAAAACAAAACAGAAATATTTAAATCTTAGGTAAATATTTTGAAGTATGTTAGCCTGCCTGTGCCGAATTTCATGCAAAACTGTTTAGCCCTTCTGACGTACATACATACATATCATCACGCCGAGTCCCTAACGGGGTAGGCAGAGAGTATAGAGCGCCAGTTCTCACTAGACTTACATACCTCTTTCGCTTCGTCCACATTCATCAGTCTCTTCATTCATACATGCACGTCGGTTTCGAGTACTCTTAACGCTCCCGTCCTTGAGAGTCCGATCTATTTGATCCAGGTAGTTGGAACGTGGCCTTCCTCTGCCTCTTCTGGCACACACTTTTGCTTTGTATATCTGTTTCGTCAATCTTTCTTCACTCATCCTTTCTATGTGTCCAAACCAACGTAACATGCCTTTCTTCATCTTTACAATCATACCCTCATTCACGCCAGTTGATTTGCGAATCTGTTCATTGCGGATTCGATCTAAAATCATTACTCCGCATATTTTTCGAAGAGATCGCATCTCAACTGCATTCAAGCTATTTTCATCCTCTGACATACCCAGGATTCGCTGCCATACAACAAGGTCGACAGCAACTCGAGCATTCTTGCTCAGACTTTTACTGCCCATCAACGCCGACATGGCTCCATTCACCTTATTTCCGGCAGTTATCCTGCTTTCAATATCTTTTTCATACTTTCCATCTCGTGTGAACATGCTTCCAAGATATACAAATTCATTCACTTGCTCTAGAATTTGCCCATTTACCTATATACCCTTCTAACGTAATCATGTAACAAACATCTTTCACAATTATATTATCAGTTTGTACACAAAAGCCGTGGTGGCCGAGTCATTCAGGTCATTCAGTCACCTGCAACACAAAGGTTCCTAGTTCGAATCCCGACTGTACTAATGAGTCTTTCTGAACACCTAATATATCTCCTTTATATCATTGATATTACAACCTTTGCCTCTGTGTGTATTCCAACAATAAACTCGACACCGGCGCGCGCCTGTCG
The DNA here is from genome assembly GCA_016069955.1 of Drepana arcuata. NCBI lineage: Eukaryota > Metazoa > Arthropoda > Insecta > Lepidoptera > Drepanidae > Drepana > Drepana arcuata. The sequence goes on along the minus strand of JACCPG010006402.1, from coordinate 29,608 downwards.
CCTAATTTATTAATAAAAATCACACTAGGGAAGTGTCACTCTATGCTAGGACAGCACTGCAGGTCTGTGGTAGGTACTTGCAAAGAGGTTGCACATTTATAGAACAAACTGTTTAACCTAATAACCATAGTTCCTAACCATAAATATACTGCGCGTCTGATGGAATAAAATTTTCAATAATAGTTTTTATATGCCACACGGATGGCAAACAATCATGCGGTCCGTTTGGTAAGCGGTTACCGCCGCTCAGGACACTTGCTACACCAGTGGTATTGCTAGCGCGCTGCCGACGCCTGCAGGAATCTTTTCACACCCTTCTTGAAGAACTCCATTCTGTACTGAAAATTGATGAATCTGGTTAAAGCGGTATGTAAATCTAGAGAGAACTGGCGCTCAATTCTCTCTACCTATCCCGCGAAGGATTCAGCGTACAGTCTACCACTGCTGTATTATTTTTGCGCTACGAAGCAGTTTCTTTTCGCGAGCGCTCAAGCTGTGGAATGAAGTGCCCGTTGAGGTTTTCCTCAAAGAGTACGGAATGGAGATCTTCAAGAAGGGTGTGAAAAGATTCCTACAGAGCCACGGAGCGGAGTCGTTAGGCCGAGGTAACCGCTTGCCATCAAGTGTCCGCATTTTTGTTTTCAGCGCATTTAAAAAAGCGCAAACTCGGGATATGCCATGACAGCTTTTACAATGACAAATTGACTTGATGACACTATGCTTTTTAATAGCCTTGTCTGCTCCTACTATAGACAATGATACATGTTCATGTTCCATGTGTTCAATAATTTTTTCTTCTGTGTGCCATTCATCCGAATTTTTCGATTGCAGGATGAACAAGAGATTGCGCTGAATCTATGGCGATGCTGAAAGAGAGCAACCATCGACAAATTTGTCTGTCACTTCACTCAGTACAAAGTAGGGATCCTGCATTTATGGGCTACGGTGCCCGTATTATATATATACCTTATGTGCAATTTCGATTTAATCAAAATAGTTCTTATCGCCTTAACTCCATTTAATTTATTAGTGAGATTGAGTACTATACTAACTATAGTCTAACTAAGTCTTTGCATGAGCTGCAATAAATTGTAATCATTTCTTTTACAATTATTGTTATGACGCTGTCGTCTATATAATGACGATAGTTTCGGTATTTTGTGATCAGCAAATCGATACATGTTCCAATTAACAATGTTCTGATCGCATCCTACTATTATATTATACACCTAACATTCCACCTCAATCACGACCGAAATAGCAAGTCCGAACCCTGGACTGTAGTTCTATGTTTTTGTAAACTTATCTACAATGTAGTCACAATACGAGCTTAACGATGAAAGAAAATGTCTAAAGCAAACCTGCATACATTTCAGACGAAATTCAAAGAGTTATGTGTCAAAACAAGAGCTTGAGTATCAGCGATGAACTCGACATCTGTCACGTTGGCGCCTAAAATATCTTTCCATTTAAAACACCGTCTTTTGGGGCCCCTTGGGGGTAGGCATTAAGCGAGAGACGAAGCGAAAGAGGTATGTAAGTCTTGAGAGAACTGGCGCTCTATACTCCCTGCCTTCCCCGTTAGGGACTTGGCGTGACGATATGTATGTATGTATATATAACATATACTTACATACATACATACATACATATCATCACGCCAAGTCCCTAACGGAGTAGGCAGAGAGTATAGAGCGCCAGCTCTCTCTAGACTTACATACCTCTTTCGCTTTGTCCACATTCATCAGTCTCTTCATACATGCTCGTCGGTTTCGAGTACTCATAACGTTCCCGTCCTTGAGAGTCCGATCTATTTGATCCAGGTAGTTGCAACGTGGCCTTCTCTGCCTCTTCTTGCACACACTTTTGCTTTGTATATCTGTTTCGTCAATCTTTCTTCACTCATCCTTTCTATGTATATGTAAGCCTCAACTCATACATATACTTAGTATATGTAAGCCTCAACAGATTATCGTAAATTGTTTTATCGAGGGATTTCTGCAATCTAAATAAATAACGATTCGTTCACACGCCACTTTGCACACGTCCTCGCTCTCTTGTGGGAATAACGAACGTGGATAAAGCTGGGGGCTTCGATGAGTAATCAATCTGATCCCGACTCTCTGTTATTTGCTTGTTTCTTATTTAATTGTCTCCCTAATCATCGTTATCATAAATGAAAGAGCTAGTCTCTTGACAGCGTCTCTGATGCAATTCACATTTACTTCTGTCCAGCGCAATCTCTTTGCGCGCCCTATACGTCATGAGAAACACTCACTCTCACAGAGAGAGAGATGATCAACCTCATATGTTAATCGTAGTCTTTCTTTATCTTCTCCTTCTAAGATAGTTGTGAGAATCTGTGATTGTGTGTAATATATGATGTAATGAGAGCCGTGGTGGCCGAGTGGTTCGAGCAGCCTGAGCCTGCGACGCAAAGGTCGCAAGTTCGAATCCCGACTGTACCAATGAGTTTTTCTGAACTTAAGTACAGTGATTAGTCACACCACGAGCTTTACGGTGAAGGAAAACATCGACAGGAAACCTGCATACGTCTGAGAAGAAATTCAAAGGCGTATGTATAGCCGTGCCTGAGTAACGGCGATGGACTCGCCATCTGTCACGTTTGCACCTAATATACCTCTGGCGGAAAGTGGGTGTGTGGGTATTACCTATACACCTCTGCCTACCCCTTCGGGGACCCTTGTGGGAAGGCGTGAGGATATATTATAATATCATATGCTGTATAATTTGTATGAACAGCCCATTTTTGAAGCTTAAATAATGTAATTACGATCCTAACGAAAAACGATCACACAACTTTCCCCTTATTTATTAATATGGGTTAAAATGACCAATGCGTTGAGCCGAGGCGACCGAATGGTTCGAGCCGTTGCCAGCAACACAAAGATTTCAAGTTAGAATCCCGACTGTGCCGAGGAGTTTTTCTGAATGTAAGTACAGTGAACCTCTACTGTATACTGTACCCTTAAGGGAAGGCGTGAGGATATATGATTTTATTTTATTATAAGTACAGTGATTAGTCACACCTCGAGCTTTACGGCGAAGGAAAACATCGAGAGGAAACCTGTATGAGAAGAGATTCAAGGACGTGTGTGGAGTCGAGCTTATCTAACGGAGATGAACTCGCCGTCCATCGTGTTGGTACCTAAGATATATCTCCAGCAAAAAGTAGGCGTTTGGGTACTACCTCCTGCCCCTACCGCCTACCCCTGCAGGGACCCAACCGTAAAATCCTATCGCATCCCGTCTTTTATTGCATTGTTAAAAGGATCCTAAGGATACTATTCTATATCATGGACCATATGGTTGGGTTTAAAATTCAGTCTGCCATTATGGATCCTATCTTTATCATAATGGAATTAGGAATTAAGTAATTCCCTCTCCGATCGTTCGCCGAGTCCCATTTCCGCCCGTATCCCGCGTGCTATACATATTTTAATACAAGATTTGCCTCGTGTTTTCACGACTGGACCGATTTTAATTAAATTATCTGAGTACCAATGAGTTTTTCTGAACACGAGCTTTACCTACGGTGAAGGAAAACATCGAGAGGAAACCTGCATACGTCTGAGAAGAAATTCAAAGGCGTATGTATAGTCGTGCTTGAGTAACGGCGATGGACTCGCCATCTGTCACGTTGGCACCTGATATACCTCTGGCGGAAAGTGGGTGTGTGGGTAATACCTATACACCTCTGCCTACCCCTTCGGGGACCCTTGCGGGAAGGCGTGAGGATATATTGTTATTATATTTATAAAATAATTCCTTATAGTATTAGAGTAGAAGACAGCGTCATTTTTATTATTCGTCATATATCGTCACCGAGAACTCGATTGAGTGAGTATCCGTTCAGTGAGTTTCAGTAGTAGTACCTTCAGTGGGTATGGTTTGGCGAATACGATAGTACCTATATATGTAATTAAGCCCAGACCAGCCGGCCAAGTGTGAATGATCTCGTTAAGTGGATTAGGGATTGACTGAATTAGGAACCGACAAAAGGCGAATAGGACCGGTTCGTAGTTGCTATTATTATTCCTTCAATGGATAACATGATATTTAATTGTGTCGTATTTAGAATTGAGTACATTCGCACGCGAGGGATAACTTAGCGGAAAATGGGATTAGTGGCAAACAAAAACCCTATAACTTCTTGAAGCCCTGATTGCAAAAGCTTGGCGTGTATACAAATATTGGGGAAGGTGGTCTAAGCTAAGGAAGCAAAGGAAGAACCGATAAAATCAGTTCTGATTACAAATAGTGATTTGGTATTTAAAATACCCAGACTTCTAATTGTGATCGCTGGCGTGATAACATTAATTTCATCGATAAGTAATAGATTTATTACGGTGATTATACAACTATAACTGAGTAATTGAATATTTGCACATTTTCAATTAATCAGTGTGCAATATTTTAAATAACACGATCTGTACCTTATCAATGATTACCCACGCTGATGTTTCGACAAGTTAGACATGTTATGTCCTACGGGCTTTCTCGATTCTCGTCCATCGTTTTCCCACTGAAGTGTATAGAGTATTTATTGTATATTGTTATGGGATATCATAGACAATAACAAGCAAAACTGGCGCGTACCATAGATTGATTATGGCGCAAAACACAATGTCATCGGGGAAACCAATTGATGTACGACCATTTTATTGAATATAAGAGTTCTCTTACGGGATGCTAACTTGTTTCCTTTTGTTTGCAACTCATAGACTTCTCACGCACACAATCTGTTTTCATACTGTGGCTTACAACGAAGGTTTATTTATTTCTTCAATCTATCTTTAATCATCCTTTCTATACAAACATACAGTGGAAGTTCGCCTTCTAACTATTAAGATCAAAACGATCGAACATTGAAGGGTGGGCACTTAAAGAGTATGTACTCGAAGCCGGGACGCATGTATGACGAGATTGATGAATGTGGAAGGAACGAATGAGGTCTGTGAGAGGTCTGTGTGTCTTCTCTAGTGAGAAGTTCGACATGGTGGTATGTACGTACCTATAGTCATGTGCCCCATAATAATATATACTACCAATAAATTTACCACAGACAATCTAGCCCTTAAGTAATTAAACCACGTAATTATTTGACCGTAATTATACGGCCGTGGTGGCCGAGTGGTTCGAGTAGTTGCCTGCGACACAAAGATCGCAAGCTCGAATCCCGACTGTACTAATAAGTTTTTCTGAACCTAAGTACAGTGATTAGTCACGCCACGAGCTTTACGATGAAGGAAAACATCGAGAAGAAACCTGCTTGATAGTTGTGTTTGAAACGGCGACGAACTCGCCATCAGCCACGTTGGCACCTTAAACATATTTCCGGCGAAAAGTGGGTGTATTCGCATTACACACATCCGCCTACCGTTTCGGGGTCCCTTGTGGAAAGGCGTGAGAATATACATATCTAATATATATAATATATACATACATACATAATATATAATAAAAAAATACTTTAATTTTTTCATAAGCCTTAGCCAAAATGTAAATATGAAATTGAAACCTTAACTACACCTTTTTATTTCCATTCCTGTCTGTACTGCACTGCACGAAAGGACAGACAGACGGACAGCACAATTAAACACCAAATGGACGGATACCATTCTCTTAGTTTTATTTAACATCGGCAAACTGTGCATTCTTAGCCCGTCACTCGCATCCACTTCGCACAACATCTAATGATATCCAGCGTATGTTTGCATCAAACGTGCTTTACTTTACAATTGGTTAATTTTAAAACTCGTTTCAAAATCTTAATAAATACGGATAAATTACGTGTCACGTTGTTTGTCCGCGATGGACTCCTAAACTACTTAACTGATTTCAATCAAATTTGCACACGGTGTGCAATTTCATCCAAGTTGAAAAATAGGGTAGCTTACATGTCAATTTAAAGTCGCAATATTATTTTATTGCAAATTATGTGTCTATTATTTGACACAATTATCTGTTAGATCCAAACGATTCTAACAGATGGAATCAAGAATGGCTTAGATTCACAATTGGACCCGATAGGTGGCGCTGCGTTCGTGTTACGGGCCATTGAACTTTTTCACCCAAGCGAAGCTGGGCGGGACAGCTAGTATGTATATACATAAAAATACTTGCTGACGGTGGAGCACGTGTCGACCAAATTTAAATTAAAACTCAATCCTCTTCATCTCTGTCTGTCAGTTTGTCCACCTGCTTTAATAACTTGGAAAGATTAACGAGCTTGTAACCTCATCGTCCTACATCGTTTGTTTATTGAGTATACTAAGTATTATGTTGAATGGTGCTTAATTATCGTTAGTATTTTAAGCAAGTAAAAAATTACACAACCCAATTATGTGAACTGTGGTGGCTGAGTTTTTGTTATACTACCGTCTCCAAGGCACGCCCGCGACCCTGCAGTAACCTTTTCCCACTCTTAATAAAGAACTACATGCTGTACTCTCTATGGAATACCTCAGCGTTAGAGTATACTACAGTCTAACTAAGAGATTGCGGAAGGGAACTCTTTTTTAACCGTACAGTGCGAGATCGCTTTGTTTCCAAGATAATTAGACGAATTCAGTCAATTGCGAGAAGTGCGGTGGTGGAAGATGTCGTGGGCATCATGTGGAATAGTTCGATGGCCTTCTGGTCTAGCGGCTAGAGCTCTTGACTGCGAAGCTTGAGGTCGCGGATTATAATCCCGCTGAGGGCAGATATTTGTGTGATGAACACGAGTATTTGTACCTTAGTCTTGGATGTCCTATGTATTTATGTATATATATATCTATATAGGTTCTATCGTTGTCTGGTTTCCATAGAACAATGTTTGCTTAGTTTGGGACTAGGACTAAATCTAAGGATAAATGGTGTGAAATACTGTATATTGTTCAGTTCGGCCTCATGATATGGCATGCATTGTTTTCCTTGGAAGGTATTTATTTTTTCTGGATTAAAGTCATAGTTTATTTTATGTATGTATCAATGTATTCCTTTATTAGCTTTTTTAAAAAATTTGGGCCATTTATAATCAGTTCCTTTTACAGGAATGCATTGGTCATATTATTTTGAACATTTTTATCTTATTATTTATTTATTTACACGTTATATTATATTATATAATGTTATTATTATAGCTAAATTGCATTTTTTTCCATATAAAGCGGATCTACAAAAAGTAAGTAGATTTTTTGTGGGATCCTGTGATCCATACTTTCTGTACCTATAAGGCTGCATTTATAATCTGACTATTTCCGACCCTGCAGAAATTTCATCGCACTTCTTTAAGAGCATGTGATAACCTCAACGGGAGCTCTTGTCGTAGCCTGAGAGAGAGGAAGTTTGTGTTGTAATAGTATCAGGAGACATCCTGTCTATGAATTGCAATTGCCAATTGCCTCTACTGCCGTTAGTATTATTATACCAGACTACCTAGACGCAGTGCCCCACATAACAACAATGCACGCCCATCGGCCACTCCTAGACATAGATTAAACATGTACGTCTTATAGAAAGGACATGGCCATCATTTTGCATGGTTCCTTTTGTGCATTTAATATCCGTCTGAGAGTAATTACTTCACTAATTGAAAATGTTTTGATTCATTGTTGGGTAACTATAATGGTAGGTAATTATGACTAATGATTTTGTTTACATGAGTCGCAATGCCATTATCGAATATTAATAATAATGATAATAATGGACAAATAACTCTTTTCGCTGACAAATACTCTTTTATCTCGGACCGAACCTTCAAAATATGATTACTGATGCTCAGAATGACTGACATAAATTCAACATCTGGTGTCACAGCCCGAGCGTACGCGGAAGGAAACTCCTTTGGATCCGCGCAGTACAAGACCTTTGTTGTTCCAAGGTAGAGGCATGAGTTCCTGTAGCATGCGAGAGGTGCGGTAGTAGGAGGTAGAAGTGGGCATCAAGTCGAACAATTCTTCACAACACTCTCCGTTATACGAGCAGCAGCACTCACACTGGGAGGCAAAGTTTCGCCTCATGCTTAGTTAGCTCAGACCTGGTCCAAGCCGCTTGTGAGCAGGGGATCGTCGACTTTTGTTTTTTTTTCAATTTGCCTCTGTGTTTTATGTAGGCACTCAGTGTAAAATGTCGTTTCTGTATTTTCAATGCGATATTCATTGACGATCTATTACATAGTACGGATGTTGATCAATGAGTCCTAGTGCGAAGGTCTGCGATTATAATCCTTAATACACTGTGTATTAAAAAGGACTTCCGCACTGTACACCAGGAAACATTAAGGGCGTTTTCACCACGATTGTGATTTATAGGCCCTTCATTGGAGGGATATTTTAAATGAGACTATATTAATATATAAAATACAGAACGGCCAGTTCTCCTTAGACTTACATACCTTTAAAGCATGGTGATACATATTATATACAGCCTTCAAAGCCTTCCTCAATATACTCTACGGACTATATAATGCAAATAAATATGTCAAATTGGATTAGTCGGATCATATATATACAAATCCACTTTTCGCCGGAGACAAAAAGCCGTGGTGGCCGAGCGGTTCGAGCAGTTGCCTGCGACGCATAGATTGCAAGTTCGAATCCCGACTGTACCAATGAGTTTTTCTGAACTTAAGTACAGTGATTAGTCACACCACGAGCTTTACGGTGAAGGAAAACATCGAGAGGAAACCTGCACACGTCTGAGAAGAATTCAAAGGCGTATGTATAGTCGTGCTTGAGTAACGGCGATGGACTCGCCATCTGTCACGTTGGCACCTAATATACCTCTGGCGGAAAGTGGGTGTGAGGGTATTACCTATACACCTCTGCCTACCCCTTCGGGGACCCTTGTGGGAAGGCGTGAGGATATATTATTATATTATTATACATATATTTTTAGCACCTAGTATACCTCTGGCGAAAAGTGGGTGTGTGGTTATTACCTATACACCTCTGCCTACCCCTTCGGGGACCCTTGTGCCTGTATAGAGGTGTATTATTATTATTATACATATTTTTTTAGCAGCAAGCACGTCTCATCTTTGAATTTCTTCTCAAACGTATGCAGGTTTCCTCTCGATGTTTTCCTTCACTGTAAAGCTCGTCGTGTGACTAATCGGTGTACTTAAGTTTAAAAAACTCATTGCTACAGTCGGGATTCGAATTACCAATATTAGTGTTGCAAGCCACGATGAAGTATAGATAACGAGAGGACAAATAGATACTTAACACCTGATAATATATTAATAATCATAATCTGCGATCATAGATAGTGTATTCGCAGGAAACGTAGTCAAACATTTGCTATTTATAGCGCACCAACTTGATAATTATAAGATTAATTATAAATTTGCATTACATACTTAGTTTATCAATGAACCGTCCAACGGTATTAACATCATTAAAGGAATCGAGTATTTTTGTCAAATAATCACTTTTTAGATTTTTTTATAATAATAATAATCCTCACTAACTCCTAAATATAATAATATATCCTCACGCCTTCCCACAAGGGTCCCCGAAGGGGTAGGCAGAGGGGTATAGGTAATACCCACACACCCACTTTCCGCCAGAGGTATATTAGGTGCCAACGTGACAGATGGCGAGTCCGTCGCCGTTACTCAAGCACGACTATACATACGCCTTTGAATTTCTTCTCAGACGTATGCAGGTTTCCTCTCGCTGTTTTCCTTCACCGTAAAGCTCGTGGTGTGACTATTTTTATTATATTGATTAATATTAATATTCGCTATTTTTAGCAAGATTAATCAAATATAACATATAAGATAAAGCCATATGGCCGAGTGATTCGAGCAGTTGCGCGCAACACAAAGATTGCAAGTTAGAATTCCGAATGAGCCAATGAGTTTTCTGAACTTAAGTACCTACAGTAATTAGTCACACCACGAGATTTACGGTGAAGGAAAACATCGAGAGGAAACCTGCATACCACCTCATAAAGCCACTTCATAGTTGGTAAGATACTAAGTTTGGTCTTTTTCTACCCCTACGTAAAAGGAAACAAATGTTAAAAAAGAAAAACGGGGAGTTTGTTTCGCCGTTTCGTCTCCTGAGTGGTTTTTTTCTTGGAAACGGTGGTAACTCTGGTAACTTTATAAATAAATATTTTAAATTAGTATGTGTCGTATGAGGCTGTACACGCTAGTCATAGCACTACCGCTGGACGCCGGGCGTTGTCTTTGATCTTTTTATATTAGAATACTAAGTTTTTAGCTTAACAGAGTTTATGGTCTGAATGAAGAAAGCAGGTGTGGAGTTCTTTACTTGGTCATTATTACATTTACAAAGTTATAAGCGCCTGATGCTATAATTAGAGCAAAAATATGCCTTCTTGGCAATATATTCGCTTTAAGTAGGGTTGTACTCGATGTGTGTTGTTACCCGATGATTCCGATGAAGTACTACAAAGTAATACTTCATCGGGTAACAACACGGGTTGTTCTATTATCAGTGGCGAATCTACCGAAGTACTAGACGGGGCAGTGCCCCGGGGCCCGCAAGCTCAAGAGGCCCCTCGGACACTGACTTCGAAACTATACTTTAAACTAGTGAACATTTTTCCCACATTCGGAATCTAAAGAAACCAGATTCCTTTCGACTTTAATAATGGCAACTTAGTTTTAATTTGTCCATTAAAATAAGTTACAATTTGTATTTGGTCTAAAATTTTATTAAGGAGTCGATGTATGACGACGAATCTGGATGATGACAAACCTGGATGACGACAAATCTGGAGTACGTCGAATTCGGAAAACGTCATATACGAAACAAACGATTTTTATTTGTTTAGTGCCCTAGCTTTTTTTGCCCCAGGGCTTTTGTTTACCTAACAACGCTATTGTCTTTAATATCCTAATTAAATGGTAGAATTTAGGCCACATACCACGTTAAATTGGACAAAAAAATCTTAAACTAAAATTGACAAGCCTTAACATTTATATATTACACACACATACATATCATCACGCCAAGTCCCTAACGGGGTAGGCAGAGACTATAGAGCGCTATTTCTCTCTAGACTTACATACCTACTTCTTTCGCTTCGTCCACATTCATCAGTCTCTTCGCACATGCTCGTCGGTTGCGAGTACTCTTAAGGTTCCCGTCCTTGAGCGTCCGATCGATTTGATCCAGGGAGTTGGAACGTGGCCCTCCTCTGCCTCTTCTTGCACACTTTTGCTTTGTATATCTGTTTCGTCAATCTTTCTTCACTCATCCTTTCTATGTGTCCAAAGTCCAAACCAACGTAACATGCCTTTCTTCATCTTTACAATCACGCCCTCATTCACGCCAGTTGATTTGCGGATCTCTTCATTTATATATTAAAAAAGAAAATAAGCAGATACAAAAGTATCCAGTAAAATATCCTTACGCCTTCCACACAAGGGGCTCCGAAGGGGTAGGCAAAGGTATGGGTAGTACCCACACACCCACTTTCCGCCAGAGATATATTTTAGGTCCATCGCCGTTACTCAAGCATGCCTTTGAATTTCTCCTTAAAACTATGTAGGTTTCGTATCGATGTTTTCCTTCGCCGTAAAGCTTGTGGTGTGGTGTGACTAATCACTGTACTTAAGTTCAAAAAAGTCATTTGTACAGTAGGGATTCGAACTCGCAATCTTTGTGTTGCAGGCTACCTACACAAACCACTCGCCACCAAGGCTATTTTTATGAGTAAAAAAAACCTGACAACACCAAATAAGCCGTGGTGGCCGAGTGGTTCGAGCAGTTGCCTGCGACGCAAAGGTCGCCAGTTCGAATCCAGACTGTACCAATGAGTTTTTCTGAACTTAAGTACAGTGATTAGTCACACCACGAGCTTTACGGTGAACGAAAACATCGAGGGGAAACCTGCATACGTCTTAGAAGAAATTCAAAGGCGTATGTATAGTTGTGCTTGAGTAACGGCGATGGACTCGCCATCTGTCACGTTGGCACCTAATATACCTACGGCGGAAAGTAGTTGTCTGGGTATTACCTATACACCTCTGCCTACTCCTTCGGGGACCCTTCTGGGAAGGCGCGAGGATATTAACAAATAGTGAGAAAAATATATGTATATATAATAATCCAAAATAAAAAACGAATTTATTTTCTAACATTGCATTAATTACAAAAAAATCTTAGGAAACATTACATACTTAAAATGTATTAGGTATTTATTATATAAATCACGTCCACTTATTAGAAGTGAGGTTCATTTACTGCTCTAGTTTCGGACAACTTTTAACGTCATATGACAAAATTTATTCATATAATTTTGGCCATATTATGTCCCTGATAAGGAAAACGTTAGTATAGTGATTATATAAACGAGTATAATACTTAGAATAATAAAGTATAGTAGTTGTTGACATTCATAAGACGAAGGTCATCAAATTACTTCCGTTTGGAAAATATTCCTGCGAGATTCTGCTAAAGAGATATATTAAAACCAATATTATCAAAACTTTAATAAATATCTTCAGTGTGGATCGACTGGTAGCAGACATCAGCCTATTTAAGAACCTCATTTTAAATGTGTAAGCTCATTTACCAACGAATATCGTTAAACTACAGTACACAAATGGACAAATATTGTTGAACACTTTGTAATGTACGCCATAAGCACGCCACCTGAAAAAATATTGAATAATTATCATCATCATATCATCATATCATCACGCCAAGTCCCTAACGGGGTAGGCAGAGAGTATAGAGCGCCAGTTCTCTCTAGACTTACATACCTCTTTCGCTTCGTCCACATTCATCAGTCTCTTCATACATGCTCGTCGGTTTCGAGTACTCCTTCTAGTATATCTCACGCACCGTTGGTCACACGCCATTGAGAGTCAAGGTGAGGCATTAGCTGTTAGCTTGGATGTGGCGAAAGCGTTCGATCGGGTCTGGCATCGCGGTCTTCTATCGAAGCTTCCATCCTACGGACTGCCAGAGGGATTATGCAAATGGGTCGCCAGCTTTCTGTCCAGCAGATGCATAAGAGCCGTCGTTGACGGTAGCTGCTCCGAAAGCATGGACATTAATGCTGGAGTCCCGCAAGGCTCTGTGTTGTCCCCGACTCTGTTTCTTCTGCATATTAATGACATGCTTTCTATTGAAGGCATTCATTGCTATGCAGACGACAGCACTGGGGACACTTACTACACGGGCCGTGCTAATCTCCCTCGTTCCACTGTGGAGGAAAGTCGCGAACGACTTGTGTCTGAAATCGAGAGTACACTTCGCAGTGTCTCCGATTGGGGTCGACTAAACCTAGTCCACTTCAACCCCACTAAGACACAAGTGTGCGCGTTCACTGCTAAAAAACTCCATTCGCTGTGGCTCCACAATTCCAGAACACTCCCCTGAACATCTCGGAGAGCATTAGGATCCTTGGGGTCGATATTTCTAGCGACGTTCAGTTCCGTGGTCATTTGGAGGACAAGGCTAAGCTGGCGTCGAGGAAGCTCGGTGTGCTCAACAGGGCTAAGCAGTACTTCACATCTTCACAAAGGCTGCAACTTTATAAGTCGCAAGTTCGGCCACATATGGAGTACTGCTGCCACCTGTGGGCTGGAGCCCCTGGATACCAGCTAGGGCCTTTTGACGCGGTTCAGAAACGCGCCGCTAGAATTGTCGATGATCCTTTGCTCACAAGCGGCTTGGAATCACTAAGTCTGAGGAGAGACTTTGCCTCCCTGTGTGTGTTCTACCGCTTGTATAACGGGGAGTGTTCAGCAGAATTGTTCGACATGATGCCCACTTCCACCTTCTACCACCGCACCTCTCGCCATCGACGGGGAATTCATCCCCATACCTTGGAACCACAAAGGTCTCGCACTGTGCGCTTCCAAAGGAGTTTTCTTCCGCGAACGCTCAGGCTGTGGAATGAGCTCCCCGTTGAGGTTTTCCCTGGAGAGTACAGCATGGAGTTCTTCAAGAAGGGTGTGAAAAGATTCCTGCAGGGTCGGCAACGCGCGAGTGATACCCCTGGTATTGCAAGCGTCCGTAGGCGGCGGTAACCGCTTACCATCAGGCGGACCGCATGCTTGTTTGCCACCCAAGTGGTATAAAAAAAAAAAAAAAAAAAAAAACTCTTAACGTTCCCGTCCTTCAGAGTCCGATCTATTTGATCCAGGTAGTTGGAACGTGGCCTTCCTCTGCCTCTTCTTGCACACACTTTTGCTTTGTATATCTGTTTCGTCAATCTTTCTTCACTCATCCTTTCTATGTGTCCAAACCAACGTAACATGCCTTTCTTCATCTTTACAATCACGCCCTCATTCACGCCAGTTGATTTGCGAATCTCTTCATTGCGGATTCGATCTAATATCGTTACGCCGCACATTTTTCGAAGAGATCGCATCTCGACTGCATTCAAGCTATTTTCATACTTCCTCTGACATACCCAGGATTCGCTGCCATACAATAAGGTAGGTACCAATATCGCGTTGTGGACAGCAACTCGAGCATTCTTGCTCAGACTTTTACTGCCCATCAACGCCGACATGGCTCCATTCACCTTATTTCCGGCAGTTATCCTTCTTTCAATATCTTTTCATACTTTCCATCTCGTGTGAACATGCTTCCAAGATATACAAATTCATTCACTTGCTCTAGAATTTGCCCATTTACCGATATAGCACACTCGGTCACTTGTTCATCTCTTTCGAATACCAGAACCTTAGTCTTGCCAGCGTTTAGGCGCAGCCCCTTCTTTTCACATTCTACTTTCATTATGGTAACTAGTGACTGCAGTTCGCCCTCTGATGACGCCAGTAAAACCGCGTCATCGGCGTATAATAGGCAGTTGACCACTAAGTTTCCCATTTTCACTCCACATCCGTTCATTCTTAGTGCTCTCAGACAGTTATCTAGATATATAATGAACAGCCAGGCAGACATGATACACCCTTGTTTGACCCCCGACTTCACATCAAACCAGGGTGACATCTCACCATTAACCCTAACGCACGCCCCGCTATCACTATAGAGTGATTTCACGGCATGCAGTAGGGAACTGCTCACTCCATATCCAGGCAACACGTCCCAGAGTTCCTTTCGTACGACTCTATCAAATGCCTTCTCCAAGCCGACGAAAGCGCAGAAAACCTTTTGGTTAATATCCAAAAACTTTTCCGCGATTCCGCGAAGCGAGAAGGTTTGATCCATACATCCTCTTCCTGGTCTAAATCCACCTTGGGATTCCCAGAGAAATCTTTCGGATCGCTCTTGCATTCTTATCGTCAGGATCTTCGTATACACTTTACTAGCTAAGCTGACCAAGCTGATGGCTCTGTAGTTTGAGCAGTCCAATCGTGATCCCTTTCCTTTATAGAAAGGCACGATGACTGCTCGCCTCCAGTCGTCCGGAACATCACCCTTTTCCCAGCAAAGATTGCATAGCAAATAGATGACGTCCCAGACCGCTGGTCCACCGTACTTGATCATCTCAGCCGTAATCCCATCTATTCCCGCAGCTTTTCCACATTTCAGACTTCTTATCGCACTTACAATCTCTCCCATACTTATTTTATCCGCTATAGGATCCTCGACAGATTCTGTTGGAGGCAGCTCTGTGAGTAGATCAGCGGCATCATCATCATACATATCTTTGTAAAATTCACTCCATCGCCTGAGGACGTCTGTTTTGTCAGTCAGTATGTTATTGTCCTTCGAGAAAATCACATTCATCCTACTACTAGCTGTAACACAATTTCTGGACTTCTTAACTTCCCTCCAAAAAAGTTTTGCATTGTCCTTGAAATTCTGTGACAGTTTTTCGTCTACAGTCATTTGGAACCTCTCACGCTTCTGAGCTATTATCTCTTTCGTACGATTTTTTTGCAGGCGGTATTTTTCTTTCATCTTTTCTTTCATACTCTCACTTGAGCTGGACATAGCCAAAATGTCTTGCCTTGCATCCTTCTTCTTTTTAACTTCTTCTTTCACTTCATCATCCCACCAACCATCGCCATTTTTGGTTGTCCGCCCTTTCGAAATGCCACAAACCTCTTTCGCGGCGCATAATATGCTGGACTTAAGGAACTGCCAACAAACATCGACACTCTCAAACACATCTTTCGGTGGACAGGCTAGCTGTTCAGATACCCTTTCTTGATATCTGTCTCTAATAGCCGCATCTTGAAGCCTCCAGCTTTTGATGTGGTCTGCGACTGCAGAACAGGGACCCCCCGCGCGGGATCGCCAGCCCGCGAACAGACCTCTTATCCTAGTTATAACTAGGAAGTGGTCCGTTCCCAGGTCAGCTCCCCTATACACCCTGGTGTCCATCACCTGTGTTCTGAGTCGCTGATCTATTAGAAACAGATCTATCATGCTTCGCTCATTTTTCCGTTCCCATGTATGCTGATGAATCCTTTTGTGGTCGAACATGGTGTTCGCCACAAAAAGGTCTCTCTCCATGCATACATCTAATATCAGCTTGCCTGCCTCGTTCACTCTCTTATCACCATACTTGCCGAGTACTGCCTCGTAATCCTTACGGGCTGTCCCGACCTATCCATTCAGATCACCACAAATAATCAGCTTTTCATTCCCTTCTTTCGTCTCTAGAACATTACTCACACATTCCCAGAACTTATTCAGGTCGCAAGTGTCCGCTGAGGCCACCGGAGCATATACCGCGACTAAAACAGTCGGGTAAGGCCTATTTTAAAGCGAGCCCAAATAAGTCTGGGGCTCACCGCATCATAACTTATCATACATTCTGCCAAGCGGCTGGATAGTAGAATTCCCACTCCCTGGCAGGCGTGCTCGGTGTTTTCCACTCCACACTACACACCACAGCACTAAACTCCCGCCCGGGAGCTCGTCTACTCCACTACCCTTCCGCTTGGTTTCAGACAAGCACACAACATCTAACTCGCTCTCTGTCATAACATAGATCAATTCGTTCATCTTATCAGCCATACCTCCTCTTACATTCCATACACCCATCCTACACTCCACACTCCACTTCCCGCCGTGAGGCACTCCGCGTGATGGGTGGCGGTCCCCATCGCCGCACTGTGCAGAATTTTTCGCACCAGCGGGGACGGACTGGTGCGCGTCGCCTCGGGGGCACGCCCTAATAGCCGTCCGGCCAATGCGCATCGAGTGGAATTGCAGCCCTCTGGGCTGGCAGGAATCGCGACGTGCACGCTTCCACTGTGATCCCCTATAATTATTGAATAATTAAGTAAATAATAATATAATATATCCTCACGCCTTCCCACAAGGGTCCCCGAAGGGGTAGGCAGAGGTGTATAGGTAATACCCACACACCCACTTTCCGCCAGAGGTATATTAGGTAAATAAAGTATTTATTAAGTAAATATCTTGAATTAACAGTCAGACAATTACAATTGGGTGCCGTGGTGGCCGAGTGGTTTAAGTAGTTGCCTCCAACACAAAAATTGCAAGTTCGAATCCCGACTGTACCTGTGATTAGTCACACCGCGAGCTTTACGGTGAAGAAAAACATCAATAGGAAACCTGCATACGCTTAAGAATAAATTCAAATGCGTATGTGCTTGAGTAATGGAAATGGACACGCTATATGTCACGTTAGCACCTATAATATACATTTAGTGTAAAATGGGTGTGTGGGTACTACCTATACACCTCTGCCTACCCCTTCGGGGACCCTTGTGGGAAGGCATGAGGATATATATGCATACTAATCGCCTGATGCTAAGGCGGTACTGCACCAAGGGAACTCTCTAGGGAAAGCACAGGGAATACGGGAAATTAGTGTAACTTACTAATTATTGAATTATTATTATTATTACTGTACTATGAAGAGACTGATGAATGTGGACGAAGCGAAAGAGGTATGTAAGTCTAGAGAGAACTGGCGCTCTATACTCTCTGCCTACCCCGTTAGGGACTTGGCGTGATGATATGTATGTATGTATGTATGTATGTACTAATTATTACTTGCGGCATAACTACCAAGAAGCCCCACGCGTGGAGAGTATGTGAGTATTTGAGTATTTGAGTGACAGATATACATAGTACTCGGAATCGGAATCCTACTGACAAGGCTGAGGTTACTTCTAGCCACGTTTATGGTCTAGCGTCACTATTATTCCTGTCACGATGTGCCTGTCTTGAAATGCTGTGCCTGCATTGATATTTCTAGGTAGGGTGCCTCATAACGACCCAATGATGTTTCCACTAATATTATAAATGTGGAAGTTTGAGAGCATATCTCACCTTTTTTTTTCTTCACCTTTCGCGTAAAAATAGCCGTGGTGGCCGAGTTCGAATCCCGACTGTACCAATGAGTTTTTCTGAACCTAAGTACAATGATTAGTCACACCACGAGCTTTACGGTAAAGGAAAACATCGAGAGGAAACCTACATACGTCTGAGAAGAAATTCAAAGGCGTATGTATAGTCGTCCTTGAGAAACGTCGATGGACTCGCCATCTGTCACGTTGGCACCTAATATACCTCTGGCGGAAAGTGGGTGTGTGGGTATTACCTATACACCTCTGCCTACCCCTTCGGGGACCCTTGTGGGAAGGCGTGAGGAATTGGATTAAATTTGGCACTGAGATAGATTATTAGCTGGATTTACACATCAACATGTGAAAGGAAATTTAACGTATATTTTGTAAGTCATTCCCGCACACACACTTATCGTAACAAGTCACGTTACATCACAAAATGTTTAGTTATAACGCGGTATCACGCCGTATTTGCTGGTAGTGTTGACTCGGCGAATTGATAACTGTTTCTTATGTATATAAGTACATAGCGGTACATATTCCAATTCTGTGCAAATATTAGGTACATTCATTTACTACAGCTTCGAGTTGTACGCTCACAGGAGGAAAACTATGCGTGTAACTATACTTGGACACGGTAAAGGCAGGTCTACAAACAAACACCCACTTGTATTGTAAGGTATATATTTTAGATGCCAACATGACAGATGGCGAGTCCATTTCCGTTTCTCAACCACAACTATACATTTGTCTTTGATTTTCGTCTTAATTAATTGTAGGGTTCCTGTAGATGTTTAAACGTAAAGCTCGTGGTGTGATTAAATACTCTGTGGTACAGTCGGGATTTGCAATCGTCCACCACGGCTCTTATTACAATTAGGGGTGAAACAGAGCATTAGACTAATATGGATAGAGAGAGATACAAAGCAATAGTTGGTAAAAGCACACTTAACTTAAAGATGGTAACATCAAGAGTACTCGAAACCGGCGATCATGTATTTATTTATTTATTTTATAAGGCTTACCAACTAGTATACATACAAACTCTTTTTCGCATAGACATTAAACTAACAATTGTAATTGTATGTAACTAAATTATAGGTTAGCACAACATTTTTAAATAAGTTTCACAATACATTTACTATTTCTAAATAACATAAACTAAAAAAGAAGTTAACAAACGGATATTAATGAATTTTGAAAAACTGTATATAATATAATGAATTAGTAATCAACAGTTTATCATTGAAGCGTGTTTTTTAAATTGGACTATACTGTCTGAAAAAATGTATGAAGAGACTGGTGAATGTGGACGAAGCGAAAGAGGGATGCAAGTTTAGAGAGAACCGGCGCTCCATTACCTCTGCCTACCCCGTTAGGGACTTGGCGTGATGATATAATTTTTTTTAATTAACTCTTATTTCGGGTTCGATTATTCTAAACCGTCTTCTTACAATCGCTTAATATATTAAGCATCTCTTTCTATCATATGGTGTGACGTCACGCCAGTTGGTAAATCATCTCCAGTTTGAAACATCTTATCACACTTAAATTAATTAAATATGTGTATAAACAATAGAGTTGCTTCAAATATGGCGCAATATCTAATTTTAGAAAAAACTTGTATCCAAAGAAGCCTCTGTAGTAGTGAGGTTACAGTTGTCATATGTAGCTGTGCTGGTTTGAACCCTGGCGCTCTGAACCAAGGGGTAGGCAGATACCACTTCTTTCCACTTGCTACGATCCTTACATACTTCTTTCGCTTCCTCCACTTTCATTATTCTCTTCATACATGCTCTTCGGTTTAGGGTACTCTTGACCTGACCTTTTTTCAAGACGTCCCTCATTTGGTCTAGAAATGTCCGCCTAGGTCTACCCCTTCCAACACTTTCATTCACACTCGCCTTAAACACTTTTTTCGTCAATCGTTCTTCATTCATTCTCTCGACATGGCCAAACCATCTCAGCATTCCTTTCTCAATTTTTGTCACTGCATCTTCTTTCAGATGCATGTGTATGCATGTTCTTATATTTTATTCCACTTAGAGTAGGCAACAGTAAGTATCTGTTCAGTAAGCAGAGGTAAGTAGTTCATTGGAAAAATCTCAATTTTAATGACTTCATGAATCCTTATGGAATTCTCCAGATACTATATTTATTCCACAAGCGTGGCACCTGACGGTAAGCGGTCACCGCCGCTTATGGACACTAGCAATACCTAAGTCGCTCGCGCACTGCCAACTCTGAGGTTAAGATACTATTTGGGGGATAGCCGATTTGAGTCGACTTATACGAGCTTGGTATATTTGAAAATTATTTTGTAAATAAACATTGTGTTATAAATACAGTATGTCCTTACAGATATTACACAGACATGTTTGTGTGAAGTCGTGTTAGCCGAGTGGTTCGAGATTGCAAGTTCTAATCCCGACTGTACTAATGAGTTTTTTTTAACCTAATTATAGTAACCAGTCACACCTTACGCTTTAAGGTGAAGGAAAACCTCGACAGGAAACCTGCATACGTTTGAGAAGAGATTCAAAGGCGTAGACTAGCCATCTGTCACGTTCGTACCTTAAATATATCTCCGGCGGAATATGGGTGTATGGGTTCAACCTAGTCACCTCTGCCTACCCGATCGGGGACCCTTGTGGGAAGGCATGACGATATATAATATACTGATGGATAAGTATCATTAATATACGGCCATCTGGTCTAGTTGGGTTTTTTGGGGTTGTTTTGGGTTCGAATCCCGCTGAGGGCAGATATTTGTGTGATGAACTCGAGTATGTATCGAGTAATCTTGGATGTCCTATGTATTTATGTATATATTTATCTATCTATATAAGTAAATTTATCGTTGTCTAGTTACCATAACACTAGCTTTGCTCAATTTGGGACTAGGTCAATTTGTGTGGAATTGTCTCAAGGTATTTATTTATTATTATTGAATATCATCATATCAATTAAAAACACTTGAACATCAATTACGAAGAGGAGATCCTGAACCTTTCTCCCGAAGCTCGGTCAACACCGCCCGGGGATTGCCGAAGGAACATCAACCCCCATGAGTGTGACAAAGTTCCAAGTATTTTTTTTTTTTTTACAACAAGAGTGGCATACAAGCATACGGCCCATCTGATGGGAAGCTGTTACCGCAGTCTATTTACGCTCACGATACCGAAGTATCACTTGCGCGTTGCCACTCTGTGTTCGGAGAGTTATAGTGTGTTGGCAGCATAATGGGTTTAATCCCTCTGCTTCCAGCACAATGTAACAATGTAACAATCCTCCCCAAGTATCGTGATTGCTTGTACATCCTGTACATTGAGCAAGAGAACGAAAGAAAATATTACTTATCGCCGTAGTCAAAGACACACAACGTTTGCACAGCAATGTTTGACTAAAACTTAAATTCGTAAACATTCTATTTTATAATAAATGGCGCGGTGATCATAATTCTTGACACAAATGCCAAGGACAGTTGTACACACACAGGCGTGAAGCAAAATGACTGTGACTAGTCTTTAACATATTATTAACGTGTGAGGCGCGAGTTGAGTGTGACAGAATGGTGGCCAAATTGGATAAAGTGCCGTACGATGACGCGCTAGACATGACAGGTGAGAATGGGCTTTTAAAAAAACGAAAAAAAAATAAATGGTAGTGGCTGAGTGGTTCGGTCGAGAGCCTGTAAGAAGTTCGAACCCCGAAGAGTCTGAACTTATGTATAGTGATTAGTCACACCACGAGCTTTACGGTGAAGGAAAACATCGAGAGGAAACCTGCATACGTTTGAGAAGAAATTCAAAGGCGTATGTATAGTCGTGCTTGAGTAATAGCGACGGACTCGCCATCTGTCACGTTGGCATTTAAAATATATATAAGATATATTTCTGAGGATTTTCGCTAGTAAACACAAATTGTTTCTCTGAAAACAAAGATTTATTTTACACACTTTTACTTTACAATAATATTATAACAAACTAAAAAAATTACACTTTTATCTCACCTGAAAACAAAGAAACGACATTTAATGTCCACTAATATTCTATCCTCAATAATATTATTCTATTTATCTATTTAATAGTTTTTTTACAATCAAATATTTGAATAAAATCTGCCATTGAAATGCGCGTCACTTCGACAGATAACCTAATACACTAACTACAAGTAAATTCTTTTTAATGAAATGTCATTTCATTACATCTCCCCCCCTAAGAGCGGAAATTCTAAACAATATATTCACACAATGGCCTATAAGTTATCTTCATATTAGTTTTCTTCTACTTCATCTTCTTCAGCTTCTGTTGTGACAGGTTGTAATTTTGTTATGTGGAATAAAGTTGATTCTGTTTTTCTGTTGCCAGTGTCAATCCTATAAATGGAGTTCGATATTTTCTCTACTATCTTGAAAGGGCCTATTTTTAATTCTTCTAATTTCTTTCTATTCAATTTATTCCCATTTTCTACATATACACTATCTCCTGTATTAAACTCTTGCATTTTCCTATTTCTATCAAATATTTTCTTGTTGTACTTGTGGGATTTCATTGTATTCTCTAATGCCAATCTTCTATCAGCCATCCACTTGTCTTCCCTTTCTGTTATTTTTAATTCATTTGGCAGAATACTGACATTTGTACCATCCAGTAAATATTTTGGTGCAAAGCCTGTAACAGAGTGTTCTGTTTCATTATATTTTTGTATACATTCTCTTGCTACTGTTGTCCATGTTCTGTTATTATCTTTCTCATTTATTTTACATCTTATTTTGTTTACTACTGTTTGATTTAAACGTTCGTTCAAGCCGTTCGAGAATGGTGTATTCACAGCTGTAAAGATTAGTTTAATATTATTCTCTTCCAAATGTTGCTTAAATTCTCTTGAATTTATGCCTGGATATTGATCTGTCAGAATTATTCCAATCTCATCTGTCTCTAACACATTCTTTGTTAGTTTTATAAAGTCACTTGCATTCTGTGTTTTTGAAGTCGCAATAAATGCGTATCTTGTGTAGTGGTCCACTAAAAGGTGTAGGTATTTTTTTGTTGACCTAGAGCCTCCAAAGCCACCGATAGTATCCATTGACATAATCTCAAATGGTTTTGTAGCTGGTCCCAGTTGTGACATCAATCCAAATTTTCCTTGACTTCTTGATTTATTTTTTATGCATATTTCACATGTTTTACAAATATTAATGATATTTTTTGTTAGGTTTTTAGCTGTATATATTGGACTTATTTTTTTCTGCAATTGTCTGATCCCAATATGGCATAAATCTTCATGCACCTTTTTTATGAGTCTTTTACTAAATTCTTCTGAGAGGATAATCTTTTCATGTTTCTTTATTTTTTTATAATATATTTTATTTTTGTGTATAAGATTTGGTTTCTTTTCTTTTATTGTTTCATTTTTCTCTTGGTCTTCAACTATATCTTTTATTTGTATTAAATTAACTATTTTCAATAGTTCCTCTTTGTTATCTTCTGATTCTAATACAGGGTTTCGGCTCAAACAGTCTGCTTCTACATTTTCTTTACCAGGTATATATTTTACGGTAAAGTCATATTGAGACAGGTAATATGTGAGATCACCCAATTCTTCATCTGTCCTGCTTTTAATGTTCATGTTTTCTAGAGGTTTGTGGTCTGAGTAGATAGTGAAATGTTTTCCAATGAGCCAGTGTTGCCAGTATTTAACAGCTTCTTTCATAGCAAAACATTCCAAATATATAGCCTTTTTCCGTTTTTGGGATTCATTCAGTTTTTTTGAAAAATATGCCACCGGTTTATCTTTACCGTCTAGCTGAGTTTGTTTTAGTATTGCCCCGATGCCCTCTAAGGATGCATCTGTAAATATTTTTATTGGTAAATCTTTGTCATATATTTCCAATACTGGTTGAGAACATAAATATCTTTTTATTTGATTAAATGATTCTTCACACTTCTCTGACCACACAAACTTTTCGTTTTTTCTTAATAATTTATGTAGTGGATCTAAGATAATTGCGCTTTTTGGTATTTATTCATGGTAGAAGTTGATTTTTCCCAAAAATTGTCTTATATTCTTTTGCGTCTTAGGAGTTGGAAAATGTCTTATTGAAATCAAATTGTCTTTTAGCGGTCTTACCGAATTGTTCTGAATTACATGGCCAAGATACTTTACTGAGTCTGAAGCAAAGGTACATTTCTTAAACTTCAATCTAAAGCCTTCCTTTATTATTGCCTCTAATACACTTCTTATGTGTTTTATATGTTTTTCAAAGGTGGACGAGTATATCAAAATATCATCAATATAATTAACGGAGTATTCTGTGAGATTGTGCTTTCTTAGAATATTGCTTAAAACTCTCTGGAAAATTGCTGGTGATGTCTTCAAGCCAAAAGGGAGGCAGGTCCACTGGAAGTGACCATCTTGTGTGACAAATCCTGTTTTATTTCTATCTTCTATCCTTAGTGGTATTGCCCAAAATGCTGAATTTATATCCAGTGTAGTGAAATATTTACAATTTCTAGTTTTAATAATCAAATCATCTATTAATGGGAAAGGTTGAGCTTGTGGCACAACAATTTTATTTAGTTCTCTGAAATCTACACATAAGCGGCATTTTCTATTTTCACCTTTTTTAAATGCTAATGTCACTGGTGCAGCAAAAGGACTGTAGGATTCTTCTATTAAATTATTTTTTAGTAACATGGATATTTGCTCTTCAATTTCTAATTTATCTTCAATTGTACATCTGTATGGTCTTTTACTACAGTATCTATTTACTAGTAAATCTATATGTGCTTCATAATTTGTAACTGATCCTATATCATACTTATCTTTCGCAAAAATTGTTTTATATTCCTTTATAATTTCCTCTATCACAAATTTCTTTTCATTATCTAAATGGTCAGTCATACTAACAAATTCCTCTGTTTCTATGTGTTCATTGAAATTTATTGCGTATGTTTTTATTTTCTTATCTTCATTTGCATTATCTTTAGACATCCTGTCTATTTTATTTGTTATTGTCTTTTGTTCTATCAGCAAGTCCTCATTTTGAGTTAATTTGAATTTCTTTATCATATCCAATCCGATTATGAAATCATCAAAATCTTCATTATCTACTATATGTACATCCACCTCTTCTTCTAAATCAAAGATTTTTATTTTTATTGTTATCAAGCCATTCGTCTTCTTCACACCATTAACCGTTTTCATATATGCTATATTCACATTGTCTTTTATTTCTTTTACTTTAATCAGTCTCGAATTTATTAATGAGATCTGTGAGCCTGAATCATAAATGCCACTCACTTCTAATTTATTTTCTAATAAAAGCTTAATTTTGATTAATGGTGTGCTAACTCGTTTTTTTTATCAGTATTCACATCTACTTCAATAATGGAGTTATTATTGACATTTTTGGCTTTAAAGACCTTTTCAGATTCATTTTTATTTTTCTTGAACCAACATGACTCCTCAGTATGATATCTAATTCCTTTGTCCAAAGATTCACAAGTCTTACATGGTTTCTTCTCATTAGTTTTATTTTTATGAAGAAATGTACCACTTTTTATTATATTCGAGTTTTTCTTGTACATCATACCTTCATATTTTCTTATCTCGTTGAATAAATCAGTAGGGTCGTTGAGTTCGTCCCTGTTTAACCTATTTAAGATAAACCCAGGTAGACCCGTTGCAATCAGATCTATCATTGTTTTCCGGTCAATTGATTTGTTTATATCTAGTATAAGCCGCTCTTTTTTAATAGCATAATCAATTAACAGTCCTTCTTTATACCTGAATGCGAGAGCAGTTGTGACTATGTCCCATCCTAAGTATTTAAAGCTTTCCAAAAATTTGTCTTTCCATTCCTTCCATTCAGAATGTACAGTTAGTTTTATAACCATCGAGCTATACCAGTCCAAACAAGATTTTTCTAAAAATAACCTCAATATATCTATTTTTGTTTCATCTTTTGTTATATTAAAGCGCTCACATTCTTTTTCGAAATCCTCTATCCATTGCATTGCATTAGTGTTCTTGCTTGTGAATTTCTCAATAATAAATTTCTCTGAAATATGTTTTAGGTTATGTTGGTTTTCTTTCATGGTTGTAGTTTCTATTAATTTTTCCAAGATATGTTGCAAACTGTCATCTTTTTCTTTTGGTTGTTTTGTGCTCATTTCTTCTAAATATTGATCAAAAAATTGCATATTACCTTCCTCATCTATATATGTTTTCTTTAGTTCTTCATCCAGTTTTATCCATATTTTTCTACATTGGTGCCTTTTCTTTATGCTATTTTTTATTTTTGAGAAAGTGTTCATTTTAACAATATATGTATGATGAACTACCGGCTTCAACTCATCTGGTAGAACATAACATTTTCCTTCTTCTGTATATATTGAGGTTATGGCTAATACATTAGATTTGCCATCATTTGAAGCTATCATCGTAAATTCGAATTGCAGCCGGTCCATCTTCATTTAGTTAACGAAAATGTCGTTTTATAAGATATATTTCTGAGGATTTTCGCTAGTAAACACAAATTGTTTCTCTGAAAACAAAGATTTATTTTACACACCTTTACTTTACAATAATATTATAACAAACTAAAAAAATTACACTTTTATCTCACCTGAAAACAAAGAAACGACATTTAATGTCCACTAATATTCTATCCTCAATAATATTATTCTATTTATCTATTTAATAGTTTTTTACAATCAAATATTTGAATAAAATCTGCCATTGAAAATGCGCGTCACTTCGACAGATAACCTAATACACTAAGTACAAGTAAATTCTTTTTAATGAAATGTCATTTCATTACATATATATATATATATATATATATATATATATATGGTTCCAAATAAGTATATAGTTTTTTAAGGGTGAAAAACATGCATACAAATAAGTAGTGTGGGTAATTTGGAAATAATTTAATCAAAGATGATGTGTTTTTTATTAATGACGTAATTCGTTGAATAATTATTTATTTCCGATAAAGTGGTAATTAATTAATTATTAATAAAAAAGGAAAAAAGTATAATAAATATTTTTCCTTTCTCAAAGAGTTACTTCTTCTCTACTATTTCCTATTAATTGTGAATAGTTTAAAGCTGATTGTATGTAATTATAAACTTCCCCGCTACCGCTCATAGCTATACCATAACCTAAACTAGAGCGTTTACGTAATAAACGAATAATTCTCAATTTTCTGAGAATCTATTAAATAAAGTAAAAATATGAGCGATACACGCTTTTATTCATGATTCTCCATTCCTCAAATTGACTTAATGGATTCGTATTTATGATCTTAGATTCATGATCTGTTACATGTAAGAGGAAACCTGCATACGTCTGAGAAGAAATTCAGAGGCGTATGTATAGTCGTGCTGGAGTAACGGCGATGGACTCGCCGTCTGTCACGTTGGCACCTAATATACTTCTGGCGGAAAGTGGGTGTGTGGGTATTACCTATACACCTCTGCCTACCCCTTCGGGGACCCTTGTGGGAAGGCGTGAGGATATATTATTTATTATTTAATATATATAAATTACGTGTCACGTTGTTTGTCCGCCATGGACTCCCTAAACTACTTAACCGATTTCAATCAAATTTGCACACCGTGTGCAGTTTGATCCAACTTAAAAGATAGGATGGCTTAAATCACAATTGGACACGATAGGTGACGCTGCGATCGTGTTTCAGGAAGTTTAACTTTTTCTTATATATATTTCTTTTTATAAGTTTCTTATATATATACGCCTTCGCGCGTACGTAGTATCCACCCACCCACTTTCCGCCAAAAGTATATTAGGTTCCAACGTGACAGATGGCGAGTCCATCACCGTTACACAAGCACGTCTTTAAACTTCCCAAACCTTAGCAGGTTTTCTCTCAATGTTCTCAAAAAGTCGCGATTCTAGCTTACATACTTTTTCAGTAGTTCAAATAGCGCCGTTCTCGGTTTCAGAAGTCAATAAACAATTCCCATATAGCCTCATTCTGGTTTCATAATGCACCCAAAGAATTTCATTAACTCCAAGTTTGGGCGTAACATTTACAAGCCGGGCGTGTGTCGCAAGCGGGCGGAATGCGGTGTTTTTATGCATTGATATTGGATATTATTAGCGTCCATATATATATTATATATATAATTATATTAACAGCTCTGGTGACCGAGTGGCTCTTGTAGTTGCCTGCGACACAAAGATAGCAAGTTCGAATCCCGACTGTACCAATGAGTTTTTGTGAAGTGCAGTGATTTGCCACACCACGAGCTATACGGCGAAGGAAAACATCGAGACGAAACCTGCATATGTCTGAGAAGCAATTCATAGGCGTATGTATAGTCGTGCTTGAGTAATGGCGATAGATTCGCCATCTGTCACGTTGGCAGCTAAAATATATCTCTAGCGGAAAGTGGGTTGTGGGTACTAGCTATACACCTTGTGTACGGGGAGCCTTGTGGGAAGGCGTGAGGGTATATTATAGGCGCCTACGTGACAGAGAGTCTGTCGCCATTTCTGAAGCACGACAAGACAGGCGTCTTTGAATATCTTCTTAAACGTGTGCAGGTTTCAGTAGTTACACTTGAAACCTTATTTTTCACGATCTCTATGTAGTAATCCCATCGTGATTGCTCGTCTGCTTACACGCTTACCCGCTTACCCGCTTGTAATGTAGACACAACCTTTTGGCCTGTATGCAAATGTTTACGTCTTGTGTTTTCATGAGGGTACGTTCGTATTATGGTGAATGAACATAAAGAATTATTGACCCACAAAACCTTATTAAGTAATGCAGACTCATATTGGAGGCTCACTCTAGGCTTTTAGAACAAATTTAGGAATATACATACATACATACATACATACATATAATCACGCCTCTTACCCGTAGGGGTAGGCAGAGACAATTTATTTATAATACATCATTGGGCAGAGACCACTTCTTTCCACTTGCTACGATCCTTACATACTTCTTTCGCTTCGTCCACTTTCATTATTCTCTTCATACATGCTCTTTGGTTTAGTGTACTCTTGACCTGACCTTTTTTCAAGACGTCCCTAATTTGGTCTAGAAACGTCCGCCTAGGTCTACCCCTTCCAACACTTTCATTCACACTCGCCTTATACACTTTTTTCGTCAATCGTTCTTCATTAATTCTCTCGACATGGCCAAACCATCTCAGCATACCTTTCTAAATTTTTGTCACTACATCTTCTTTCAGACCACAACGTTTCCTTATCTCACTATTTCTATTTAGGAATATAGGGTGTAAAATAAAATAAACCCGCATTTATTATTATTAGTATTTGATAATAATAATACATACATACATACATACATACATACATATC
>JACCPG010006400.1:0-11374 GCA_016069955.1 Drepana arcuata | reverse complement strand
GTACCCAAGTATGGGGAACAACGTAGGCCCGACAATAGGTCGTTGCTTACTATACAAAGCATACATAAAACAAGATAATTATAAAAATGTTAGCAAGATCTAAGAATCTACAAAGCCTACAATGTTCTCACATTCACAAATTAGACAAATTAAACAAGTGACACAAATATTGTCATCAGTACTGTAACTAATTCTGGGCAAGATATGAAATAAATAAAAAAAAGTAAAATATAAGATTATTATTGAGTCAGTACTATGTATGATGGTACCATAGTATCGTCTAAGGAAGATATTTATTAAAGAGAAGCGTAATTTTAAATTATTGTTGTTTCTATCCTGATTCACGATAATTTTGACTAATTTCAATTAATTTTACAGTCCCAGTTCGATAGCTTTGTATCTGTGTAATAATACTCTCTTTTGTAACCTTTTTTGTGTTTATTATTATAATTGGTGTAATCGCTATAAGTAACAAGAAATAAATAAAAAATTCGGGCCAATGATCTTGAGGCAAAATAAGCATTTTTAAAATAAAGCATAAATAAGTCTTTGACCAGATTGGGGTCCAAGAAGACAAGACCAGATTATGTTGATACTGTAAGTTTGAATAAAAAATATAAAATTACAACTGGCAAGTAAGTAGTACACGGAATAAAAAAAAAAGTAGAAAAATGTCGGAAAGTGGTTGTGGTTGTGCTTCTTGTATTTTTTAATTTTAACAATTATTTAATTAAAAGCGTCCTTATTTCTGCACTTTATTGACTTAGTTTGTATTGCAGACCTGTAAGTACACTTAGGTATTAAAATATATTGGATACTTGTATTACATTTCCATGAATAAGCTTGTGTGCATTGTGAATTTCAGTGGTTGTTTGTGTTGGTGAGGTGAGGGACGGACAAATGGGAGAAATGTGGTAGAAGTAGAAGGAAGCTCTGGAATTCTTGCCGAAATTCGACAAAATACTAATTATCAGTTTCCAAAAGGTATATTATAGTTTCTTTAAACTTTCGCGAGTCCACTAATGTATTTGTCGAGAACCTGTGAAATGTAACAGGCTGTCTATTTGCGCTTGCAGTGCGGAGAACCTAGCACGAGAGTACATTGATAACATAGCAAGTAATAGTACAGATTGTGGATGGAATAGTATATTTCTTATCGGTTTGGAATCGGGAGACATCTATTCAGTGTATTTAGTTAACAGGTGAATCAAAAACTCTTAATTTATCGGATAACGCTAGCCCACAAAATGGCCGACTGTTATTCGTAAGGTACTAATAAATCTTTTACCATTGTATTTTCTCATTATTGATGAATTGATTTGCTTAGCAAACGCTGGTAGAGCTATTTTATGTACCTTTATTTTAAAGCTACTGCTGTTTGTTTTGAATGGCCAGGAGAGGAATGTCTTTGTTCTACACATTTGGTTCTAGCATAGAATAAAAGTCAGATCATCTTTGAATTCATTTACTTGTTTCTAGTAGTTTATAATTTAACTCCTAAAAATAATAGATAAGTGATACAAATAAATTGATTTTAAAAGTTTTTGATCAGCACATTGTTGAAGCAAAGAATCATTGAATACTGACTGTCAACAGCATGCAAAGCATTATGTTTAATTGCTTCATTATAATTTTGTATCATGCATATTGTCCAACCAGCTTGCTAACTAGTTGCTGGTTGGTATAGCAAAATTAGATGTTTAGTGCTTTTAGATAATGTCAGGTGCCTCTGGTTCATCAGGAAGTGGAACAGGACGTGGAAGAGGTGGAGCGGGCACAACTGATAACAAACCAGAATCTAAAGAAAACAAACCAAATCCCAAGATGTCCAAAGCACTGGGCACATCGGCCAAGAGGATCCAGAAGGAGCTTGCAGAGATTACGCTAGATCCACCACCAAATTGCAGTGCAGGTCCCAAAGGGGATAACTTGTATGAATGGGTGTCCACTATCCTGGGTCCACCTGGCTCTGTGTATGAAGGTGGAGTCTTCTTTCTGGACATACATTTCTCACCAGAATACCCATTCAAACCTCCTAAGGTAATTTATTGGAATCTAATGAACTAACAATTTCGCTTAGCAGAATACCTTCAATTGCATTATCCTGAAATTTATGATAGACAAACTAATGATACAATTTATGAAAGGTGCGATTCTATGGTATATCCTAGGTGATTGATCTACTCACAGCGTCACAAGTCCCTCACTGGGTAGGCAGAGTAGAACATAGTTCTTTCCTTTGCTTTCTTTCATCTTCCAATCTGCCCACATTCAGCAGTGTCTTCATAAATTCTCCTTCCGTTGCAAGGAGCCTTGACATTACCATCCTGGCTATAATGTGAAGCCAATGCAACATGGCTTTCTTCATCGTTGCAAGGTTGTTATGTTGAGTATGATCCCTTGTTCATATCAGTTACTTTTCAAATCCCTACAGCTGATTCAATCTTTAGTATCACACATTTTTACATAGGGCACTAATCCCAACATCAATAATAGTGACAATACATAAACAAATGAATCTATGTATATACTTACCCTAAATGTAGAAGCTATGTTTGAGTGTTTATTGGTTATTACTCTTGTATACTTTTCTGTTTCTATACATATGTGATGTCAGGCATATCTTAATTTTTAGAATGGGCTGGTGAGCCTGGCTCTTTATCATAAAATGTATTTTCGAGGAAGAGATGAAAGGATTTGAATAGATCTTGGAATAAAGTTATTATAACAAAAAGCATTTTTTTTATTCTGACAGGTTAATACTTTTATATATTTTTGGGGGCTAGGTCAATTTGAGTGGGATTGTTATTAGATGTTTATCATTAAAATCTATGAATAAATATTTAATAATTATTTAATAAATATTTAATAATTATTTAATAAATATTTAATAATTATTTAATAATTATTTAATAAATATTTAATAATTATTTAATAAATATTTAATAATTATTTAATAAATATTTAATAATTATTTAATAAATATTTAATAATTATTTAATAAATATTTAATAATTATTTAATAAATATTTAATAATTATTTAATAAATATTTAAAAATTATAGAATAATAAGTTATACCCACATTTTATTTATTATGTGGTTGCAACCACATTGGTGGCAATTAAGTGTCTTTTTATTAATTTCAGGTGACATTCCGCACTAGAATATACCACTGTAACATCAACAGCCAGGGTGTGATATGCCTAGATATACTCAAAGATAACTGGTCGCCAGCACTGACTATATCTAAAGTGCTACTCTCAATATGCTCCCTGCTCACTGACTGCAATCCAGGTGAGAATTGAATACAATACTACTGCTAGAACATTCCTACTATGGTTATACTCTTTTTATTATTGAAATTAGATGTTAGGGACTTGGTGTGATGATATGTATCTATGTATGTATTATTGAAATTAGAGTTGGATACTACCTCATTATAATAAGGCCTCTATTTGTTTGTTCTCAATTTGAAAAAAAAAAATATTTTTTTGGCAGGTGTAATTGCTATTGAATCTTATGAAATGCTTATGACAACTATTGCAAAAACGTTATTAATAATATATCTTGTCTAAGACTGTATTCCAATGGTTTGTGGCAAAAAAGAAGTTGCAGATTACCCTGAGATGGTTCTTATACAACCCATAATTGGATATATTGGGATATAATTATTTATAGCTGCAATTGTAATATTTCAGCGGATCCACTGGTAGGCAGCATCGCGACACAGTACTTGCAGAATCGCGAGGAGCACGATCGTATCGCGCGTCTGTGGACAAAGCGCTACGCAACATGATTTCCCTGCGCCCGCGCTCGGAATACCATACTATCATACTCAATACAATACCATTACATTCTAAATCCATCCTGTTCACCTAAATGTAAGCTTTACTATATTATCAAAATGTCCGATCAAATTATGACCCACTCTGAGACATCTTCCGTTCCTTGCAGTTCTACCAATTAATATATCGCAAATTGTGATCGCTTAAAAAAACAGTTGCTATTAATGTGATGTCGATATGCTTGAGGTGATTGCCTTTGTTGTATAAATCTACGAAGTCGTGAAATAAGAGTGAGGAATTATATTTGTTTGCGAGTCTGTAAAATTTGGCAAATGATTTAGTTAAAATTTGGTATGTATGTAAATATTTTTTCTCACTTCGCTACTTAGTCAGGTTTGTATTTGTTGTATTAGCTCTGTTTTATATTAATACACTGGTGACTTAATAACTATGTGCGTGCGTATCGTACGCTTACCAGTGTAATGAGTCAGTTAGCCCGCAATGTTGCATGATCTCATACACTCTTGTTACTTGTGTGTAAGTCAATCTGGACAAGCGCGATACCTACTATTTTATTTTAGGGAATAAATCGCATACTGTCTGGAAATATGTTTTTAATTTCAGGGTATTTGCACAATTTAGAATCAAGCCGGTGTAATCGATAATATTCAGTCTGTTTAGCCACTCAATATATAAAAACGGCGGTTTTCAAAATACACTTTTTTGGCCTATAGCTAATTGACGACTGAATGATAAAAATAATATAAAACTTGAATTATATGTAAAGGACAAAACTGATCCTCTTTCCCATTTCATCATGTCAATAATAACTCATGAATCGACAGACTATTGTACTAATTATTATGTATAATATTTGTAAACTGTGGCATAGTTTTAGCGTAGCTGCCTAATTACATCCACAAGTTATCGTCGGCCAAATTATCTTATTGTTTAAAGCTTAGAACTCAATAAATTGCTTACTTTTTCTACTACATAGTATACCCACTTATAAGACTTAGGTAGCCTAAATTAACTTCATTTTTTAAAATTGTATTATGTGCAATCTACCGGATTTAAACCAAACCCTACTGCATTGGTTTCAACGGTTATTTTGCCACGGACTTTTACTAGGTCGGGATTTAGTTTAAAACGTATTTATTGTCTTAGCCTTTTACGGCTTCGAAAATTTGTATACCTGATGGATAAAGCCATTGCAGATATTGTTGTCGTTTCCTTATTAACATATCATAAGTCTGTATTAAAAGGGGAGATTCGTTTGCGGTAAATATTGTGCCGGACCAATTCACTTGTATTTTAGGGCTTTTCGGAATGTCGTCATAATAGGTATAAAAATATAAAATACTTGTTTACCTTAAAATAATGAAAACAACATTTTTCATGCGCATGTTATCGGCGATATTACACAAACTCCTAAAATAATATTGGTTTGGTTTGAGAACCTAATTCGGATTTGTTGCATCTAAACGTAAGCCACAGCAACGCAAATAATTATTACGTTATGTGAAAAGAAACCAGTCTTCGAAATACCGAGAGTTAGTCGCCATAACATTGAGTCAATAAATATCAATGAAATCGAACAGCGCTCAAACTTTGCACAATAAGAACTAGGCATCATAATTTAGATCATTGATTACAGTTATCGCTACGAAGCTCCTGGTAGATGTAGCATAGTACAACACGCTTGGTTAGTGATACTTTCCGCCGACACCCACCACGTGCCAAACTCAACCCGGGCACCTCCGCTCCAGTCTGACGCCTCCAACTATTATTGTATTCCGTTTAGAATATAAACAGTTATTTAGCATAAGTTATTTTATTGTCTAGGTAATGTATGTCTTAACCCCTAGTACTAAATATAAACTTAGTATCGTAATTATTTTAGCGAAAAGTAATGTGTAAGTATGTCGCGCGTATATGAATGTTTGGTGATACCTAATTATTGGACAAATATGTACTTTTATAAATGAATTTGGTGAATATAGTCGGTGAAACTGGTGCTGTGAGATTCAAATGCTTGCGACATACTGTGAGGAATACGATGGGTATTCGGGACTGGATATATAATTGTCAATGTGATTTTTTTAATTATTAATTTTTGTATTATGACTCGATGTGTTGCTTGCAAGAGCTGTAAACGCGACTGATGTTCCTCTAACTCGAGCCCTTGTAACCATCCTTTGTTACGATTTATATTATGGTATACAATAGGAGAATAAACATGTGTGTATTTAGAACACTCTACGGCTGTTTCATTGTTTAACATGCGAAATAAATACATCAGCACACCTTACGATTCCCATCAAGGGTCCCCGAAAGGGTAGGCAGAGTGTATCAACACTCTTCGCTGAACATATATTTAGGGGGCTGATAACGAGACGGTCGCTGCCTCAAGCACGACTATACACGTCTTTGAATTCTGAATTAAATACGATATAGATAATGCAGATTTTATTATAAATATACCTAGACACATTACAAATCTTAGATAATACAAGTGGGTTAGAGATATTCAATAAAATTTCATTTTGGTTTTGTATTCAAAATCATTGTATACTAAAGACAACACCACTAATACAATAATTCAATGTATTTTCACTACATCTACTTGCTAACATGTTGCTAACACGAGATAATTAATTAATATAATATCAAAATTACATGTGAGGCGAGAATAGTAAAGTTTACGAGATGAGATTAATTTTGGCAATTGATAACCATAAATATTCGAAAATCAGTCTTAACGCTGAGCACGCGTCTGTATTTAAAACGTGAAATGTGCATCTGTGCTTCACACTAAAACCGTCACATTTTGGAAAACTTCACGTACTGTGCTGCTAGAGCTACTGTGACACACCTTATTAGAATCAAATATCTACTGGATTCGCTTACTACAAAAATATAGACCTTATACTTTACGATATAAAAATGACAAGAGACAAAATTGATCAACATATACATATACGGGTACTTATCACAATAGGTGTACTTGATCGAATGAAATGAGAGGGTGGTTAGTGGAGATGAAAGGAGTCTTATTACACGGTCTCGTACTGGCTCCGGATGGAGCGCGCCAGGCAGCAAGCGAATATTACACCCAGGAGCTGGAACAAAGGGCAGGTAATGTTATCGTTATTTTAAATGCTAGGCTAGTCAAGAAATTACGCATTTGTTGGGAAGCTGAAATGGAGACTAATAGCAAATGGCAAAAATATTGTTAAAAAGAAAGGAAATTGAATTCTGGAATGACATATTTTCATTTTACTTATTTTTTTTATATTAGACAATTCGTCCCGATAACTGATTGTGGGATTTTATGCAGTCCCTCACAATTGCCGCTTTAGCTTTTGTTGTAACCAACGAGACGGGTTAACGTTACCTGCACAATAGCAATGCCGAGGCCGACGCCGCCAAGTATAAAGGCGTTGCTCTTGAGCTCGGTGACGATGTTGGTGAGGCAGCCCTTGAGGTGGATGGTGGGCGAGGCGGGTGTGCAGGCGGCTTGGCCCGAAGGTGTCAGCTCGGCGCCGGCGCAGCACGATGCGGGGATACTCAGCCCGTTCATCGCCCAGTCTTGGGGGCCATTGATCCCGCAGCATTGGAACTGGAACAAACCAACACGTTCCTATTATATTCATAATAACGGGACGAATTCAAGCTATGTATGTAACAACGGGTCTAACGGCCGGCTCTATGGGCTAGTGTCACAACCAACATGTCATCGGACATGCTTTCAAAGCGGAAGACGCTCTGCTCAATAGGCCAAGGTATGAAGGCGTTGCTCATGATGATGATAATGACTACAATTGGGAAGACTACTAAATGACGCGCAGCTCTCTGGTGAAAATGAATATGAAATTATGGTGATTATTATCAAACCGTCGGAACTCGATTAAGGCTGGTCGCATACATACGTAAAACGTATTCGTTTTCCGTATTCGGACATCTGAATGCATGGAATCAGTAGAAAATACATTATCTGATGCACACGTACGCTTTTTTCGAAGAAAAACTAATGTTTGCGCTAGTCTCACGGAATTCCGATTCGAAATTACGCATTAGGAAAACGAATACGTTTTACGTATGTATGCGGCCAGCCTTAGTCGGAGCTTGAAGCAACAATACGTACGTCACATCGCTTAAATACGCCACCTATCGGGTAATTGAAATCGTGTTTCAGAAACTGTTACTTTTACACCCAAGCGAAGCTGGGCGAGACAGCTAGTCATAAATAAATACTGGATTTTGCTTAGAGTAAAAAATGTTTACATTCCCTTGTTTACCCATGCATGCACAATTTACCTCTTTTATATACCCACGCAAATATAATACAGAGTTGATACAACAGGAGATAAGCTTACAATTTCCAAGGCCAGACGTAGCCTCGCTCGCCTGTTATTGGATGCACATTATTATATTATATTGGACTGTGTCTATCTCATGCAAATGAGCGTATAAGCTTTGTGTAACGGATGTTGCATTTCGAAAGTAACCTAATATAAAATGTATCGTTAACAGAGTTTTTCTGAATTCAAGTACAGTGGCTAATCACACTACGAGCTTAACGGTGAAGGAAATCATCGAGAGGAAACCTGTATACGTTTGAGAAGAAATTCAAAGTCGTATGTATGTATAATCATGCTTGAGAAACGGCAATGAAGTCGCCATCATAAAATATATGTATAAACGGAGAAAAGTGGGTGTGTGAATACACCTTATCTCTTTGGGGACCCACCCTTGTGGGAAGGCGTGAAAATATGTGTATTGGGCATATTCACTTTTATAGTATACATACACTAGAACCTGATGACAATATGAGTATTTTCCTTAGTATTTTTAAGATATTTAAAGGTCCTATGCTGACTACCTATGTTAGTAGTAGTACAGCCTATACTGATGGACTGAAAATAGTACAATTTATCTATATATGAAATGCGGATAGTGTGTAGTTTTTCATATGCTAGTTAGTTAGTGCCTAATTGGAATACTCACGTCAGTCTGGATGATGTCGTAGTTCTTCTGGATCTCCGGGTTGGTGGGGTACTGCTTGATGGTCGCGTTCAGCTGGCGCTCGATGGAGGTCTCAAGGTCGTTGCGCTTCATATACCCGGCGATGCCGACGCTCAGCTCGGCCAGGAAGATGATCAACAGGAACACGGAGAACTGAAAAATTTACACATATGTACATACATATCATCACGGCGTCACTCACGGGGTAGGCAGAGAGAGTAGAGCGCAGTTCTCTCTAGACTCTTTCGCTTCATCACCACATTCATCATTATTTTCGTGCTCGTCGGTTTCGAGTATTATCTGGACGTTCCGATCCTTGAGTTTAACATACACCATTTGGAATTTAACAACGAAAAGAGCCAGGAAAGCCTTGAACACAAATGTATGGTGACCTGCCTACCCTTTTGAGAAGGCGTGGCTATATATTATATTAGCCGTGCCTGGCGGTTTCACCACGTAAAGTTTTAGTAGATTTTGTCTGGAATAATACATATCCTATGTGCTAATCAAGTTAATACATATAGCTGTGCCAATTTCCTCATAACTCCGTGCTGCCGTTCTGACGTGATTGAGTAACAAGTCCTCACAGACATTCGCATTTATAATGTTACTAGGATTGTGTTGGAAGAATGGAGAGAACAATATACATAAATAAGTATTTTATCCATCTTTAATCTTATCGCAACAATGAATCATTTTAATCTTTGAAATATCCACTAGGTCATAAGCCTGCTCTACTTATAGGGACGCCTGTGTCTGCTGCTTATTTGGTTCATATTAATCGGTTATTGATCCATTCGCTCGCCACACCAAGCAGCTCAGTGGCCCATTAACCTCAATTTTATTGGCAAATATTCAGTAAACATTAATTATTCGTCAGCAATTTTGAAGTTCCTAAACAGAGAAATGTTTAGAAAATCTATACTAATATTATAAAGAGGAAAGGTTTGTATGTATATTTGTATTGAATAGGCTCCGAAACTACTGGACCGATTAGAAAAAATCTTTCACCATTGGAAAGCTATTCACCCTGAGTGATATAGGCTATATTTTCTTTTACAAAAAAATCTTAGGTCCACGTTTGCGAAGCCGGGAAGGACCGCTAGTAATTGATAAATTTAAGTCTCTGTTTCTAATATCTAAATAATGGGTTATACATATGCAAGTATATACACAACAAGAACACTTTTTATAATTTTTGTCCGTCTATTTGTTTTAGGTAATCCCTATTTTGACAGGATCTTGATCAATAGCTATAAAGAATGACTCAGGCTAGTTTTACTGTGTATATATATTTGTATAAGGATGTGCCATATTTATAAATATATCGCAGGTTAATAAGCGGGACACAGCATGTACTTAAATAAAAAAAAACTCGTGGCATATACACCGTGCTAGTTGTACATCATACCTATATACACATATTACTCGAGTACTCGAAACCGACGAGCATGTATGAAGAGACTGATGGTGGACTTCTAGAGAGAACTGGCGCTCTATACTCTCAGCCTACCCCGTTAGGGACTTGGCGTGATGATATGTATGTATGTATACATGTGTCCCGTTTAGATAATCTTTATTGTCTTAAGGACTTGTGTATATTTATAAATAGGTGTATAATGATTGAGGTAAATATTTATGATATCTGATAATTGTTCATAGTTACCTCATGAACTGTAAGATTCAACACTAATAAGGTTTGTTTACAATAATTAATTACTGCATTGGACAATAGGAATAAAACAATCATTATTAAATATTCTTTGATAAGCTTATATAATAATAAGAGGAAACAATTAGATTTTTGACCATTGAGGATGAAGTGCCTAATCATTGAAAATGACTAATCATTTATTATGGTAGCTGTAAATCTACCAGGGAAATCCAAAAAGGTAAGCACGTTAAGTTTTGACAATTTACTATACATTAATAACCAGAATTGTGATAATGATGAGTAATAATTAATAAATTCCAATTAATCACATTAGTAGACGTAATTACATAAATGAGACAACTTACAGATAAAGTGTGAACAACCTTAACCGTCGACCTAAAATCGTAACCTCTCTGGATTACCTACACCCTCGTACTTAATCGATAAGGTCGTCCCGTCACTAGAGCAGTATTGACCGATTTATGACACACTTGTGATGCCTCACCCGTTAACCGCTGATAACTCAAGTCGCAAAGCTAATATATTTTTTTTATACAAGACTTGTGTATAGACAATATAAAAAGCGCAGCCAAATGGCATTTCTTTTAGGTGGAGTTAAGTTTTAGCGATAAGGAATGGTTCTCTTATACACACATATGATCACGCCGAGTCCCTAGCTGGGTGGGCAGAGAGTATAGAGCGCCAGTTCTCTCTAGATTTACATACCTCTTTAGCTTCGTCCACATTCATCAGTCTCTTCATACAAACTCGTCGATTTCGAGTCCTCTAGACGTTCCCGTCCTTGAGCGTCCGATCGATTTGATCTAGGTAGTTGGAACGTGGTCTTACTCTGCCTCTTCTTGCACACAATTTTGCTTTGTATATCCGTTTCGTCAGTCTTTCTT
>JACCPG010006399.1:0-33985 GCA_016069955.1 Drepana arcuata | reverse complement strand
CCCAGCATCGCCAGTGGCCGTCGGCTCCGCAGCCTGCTGCTCTTGCTGCATTGTTTGGGTTGGACCCGGAGTGTCGTCTTTTGGTAGAACCGGCATAATTATCCCTCACTTCTGACACCAATTGTTACGAGCTGGGGTTCGGGATAATTTAATGATAGCCGGTTATTATACTTAAACGACACTTTATTCTATACACAGAATAATTCCGGACACTTGTACGATAAATCCTTACACTTCGCTACAATTCTATTCACTATAACACTGATCACTACAACACAGTACTAGTACAACACAGTAAACCCTAGGTACTGAAACACTTCTACTCTGTATACACTACAACACAGTAACAGTAGAACACAGTAAACACTAGACACTGATACACTTCTACTCTGTGTACACTAGAACACAGTAACAGTAGAACACAGTAAACACTAGACACTGATACACTTCTACTCTGTGTACACTACAACACAGTAACAGTAGAACACAGTAAACACTAGACACTGATACACTTCTACTCTGCGTACACTACAACACAGTAACAGTAGAACACAGTAAACACTAGGCACTGAAACACTTCACTAATACTGTAACACTCACTATAGTCACCGATAAAACACTTGTGATCACTCGCACTGAACTCAACTCACTAACTCTAACTCAGACTGACTCACTGACTGACTCGCTCAGACTCCTCGCTCAGACTGCCTCGCTCAGACTCACTCACTGACTGACTCGCTCCGACTGCCCGTGCCCATCGGATACCGCCTTATATATGGCACCGGCACGATATACTAGATATCGGTGGAAGGCTCTAGACTGCCATTAAGATGTTCGTAGAATTGCCGTGTGAATGCATTCCTTAGAGAACAATGGCCGGGCGACGAAAACAACTTGTTTACGTCCTTTCTTAATTGCCTCCTTTTGTCTATATTTCCTGCTAAGTGTTGTTGTTTCGCATGGCTTTCACACGGCAAGACCTCCAGAACCTTCCATCGTAACAATAGTATATCTTATATCTTAGATCGAATCCGCAATCAAGAGATTCGCAAAACAACTGGCGTGAACGAGGGTTTCATTGTAAAGATGAAGAAAGGCATGTTACGTTGGTTTGGACACATAGAAAGGATGAGTGAAGAAAGGTTGACGAAAGCAGAGTGCAAGAAAAGGCAGAGGAAGACCACGTTCCAACTACGTAAGAGAGGTAGGGCATAACGTTTCCCGTTCGAATTTAGAGCTGCCCGACTGGGGCAGGACCTCCACCTTATAGAAGTCCGTAGCCAAATAACACAGTTTTTTGTGTTGTGTTCCTACGCGGTGAATAAGATTACCAGTAATGAGCTCTTTGGGGAGGGGGGGGATTATTATATTGTGTTGGCAGCAGAGGGATTAATTCCTTTATGCTGCCAACACAGTATAACTTTCCGAACAGAGTGGCAACGCGCAAGTGATACTTCGGTATTGTATGCGTAAATAGGCTGCGGTAACCGATTTCCATTGGGTGGGCCGTATGCTAGTTTGCTACTCGGACACGGCTCTTACTACGCCTCGACTTAATGCCGAATTAAGATAAGCTTGTACTATAGTGATGAGACGACGATATCCCTACTAATATTATAAATGCGACAGTAACTCTGT
This sequence comes from Drepana arcuata, assembly GCA_016069955.1. Taxonomy (NCBI): domain Eukaryota; kingdom Metazoa; phylum Arthropoda; class Insecta; order Lepidoptera; family Drepanidae; genus Drepana; species Drepana arcuata. The sequence goes on along the minus strand of JACCPG010006399.1, from coordinate 32,347 downwards.
CTGTCTGTCTGTTACCTTTTCACGCCTAAACTACTGAACCGATTTAAATGAAAATTGGTACAGATATAGCCTAGAGCTTCAGGAAGGACATAGGCTACTTTTTAATGCGAAAAAGGGGTGTAAAGGGTTGAAATAGGGGATTAAAGTTTGTATGGAAGTTTCGTCATTTTTGAAGCTAGAAGCTTGAAACTAATTTTTTAGTATTATTATACATACAAATTAATATACATACATACATACATATAATCACGCCAAGTCCCTAACGGGGTAGGCAGAGAGTATAGAGCGCCAGTTCTCTCTAGACTTACATACCTCTTTGGCTTCGTCCACATTCATATAAATTAATATTACATTCAAAGTTTGTAAAAATGTTACCCTTAAGGGGGTAAAAAAAATGCTGCTTAATATCACTTTTCCGCGCGGACGAAGTCGCGGGCAGAGCTAGTACATGAAAACGAATGGTTTTCGAGTAACTAACACCATGTGTAACTAACATCGTGAGGAAACCTGCATACGTCTGAGAAGAAATTCAAAGGCGTATGTAATGTCGTGCTTGAGTGACGGCGTCTGTCACGTTGGCACCTAATATACCTCTGGCAGAAAGTGGGTGTGTGGATATTACCCATACACCTCTGCCTACCCCTTCGGGGACCCTTGTGGGAAGGCGTGAGGGTATTTTTATTTTTACTCTTCATAAATGCTCGTGTGAAGAAGAGTCTGATGAATTTCTATGAAGCCAAATAGTTATGTAGGTACGTTTAGACAGAACTCACGCTCTTCTCTCAGTGACTACCGATGTCAGCGCGATAAATAAAAAAAATATTATTTCACAACATTTATTGGAAACCTAATTATAACAATGGCTACATAAAAGCGATACAGTAGTTACATTTGATCCCAGATATTATAGAAAAATACTTTTCTTAAATGCAGCAGACAAGGAATGAACTATAAGGTCACTTCACACTTTCATTCTTACAGTCAAATGAGCCATAGACACTAATAACAGCTACTTTGGTTCCGGCCATAACCTTCGGCACGACCGGATTTTTAGGAATTTATTGTGTATTTGCGTGGAGCCCTGGGGGTTTAAAGCCGATAGCTGGCGCTGTGATCTATGCAGAGATTAGTTTTATTCACACATACGAAGCGAATAAGCTTGTTCAATTGAATATCCCTTGGCTATATGTATGTATGAGTTTTACTTAAAACCTCATTTGAGCCTGACAGTTATAGACACTATAAAAATAATAGACTATATCCACTACTATAGCTATTAAGAATGTGACGTTCTATAAGTTGTTTTTTTTTATAGTATTTTTAGTAGACTGACCAAATAGCTCGATGGAAAATAATTAAAAAGCATTCACCTTAAGAATTATTAAAGCTTACTAAATAATACATTTAAAATTAATAAAACAAAATATTGTAAACTACCCTCAAAAATATTGCAGTTATATAGTCTAAGAGCTAGTGGGTATAATCGTTAAGGTAACGCTAACTTAGTTCATTGTTACCCATTTATGATTTGTATGAATTTTAAGTTAAGTATGTATGTACTTAATTCTAATCTAAGTAATAATATTTATGCTTCTTGTAAGTGTTCCAGTGCTGTCATGTGATATCTGAAACAATGAACAGCAGATGAGATTAGATAACCGACTATTACATTGAAAAAAACAGATATACTATGAGAAATTGTGTTGAAGAGGCTAGACCACGTTCCGAGTACTAAAATAAAGTCGATCATACACTCAAGGATGTGGGAACGTCAAGAGAACTAAACCGTAAAACCATAAAATATATTAATAGGCTGATGAATGCGGTTGAAGAGAATAATTGAGAAGAATAGAAAGTATGCAAGTCTAAGGGACTAATCCGTCTGCCTACCCGTGTGTGATGATATATTCTAGATAATTCTTATTTAATTAGTTGCTGATACCGAGATTATTTGGCAGCCCTAGTCGTCAAGTCGAATTCTGAAAATCCATTGTGCTCTACCTCTTTTCTAGTGCTTGTCTATCACGTACAGTCTATGGTCTTGTCTTTGGGCGAAAAATGGCAAACGGCGGTAAGTGGTTACCGCCGAAAATTGGTACTTGCAGCACCAGGGATACCAGTCGCTAATATTAATAATATGAATATCAAAATATTATAATCTGTGCATATATGCTGCAAGTAGCGACATCTGTGGTGTATAGCGTCTGTATGGAATGAGATATGAATAAATTGTCAGTCTGTGTTAATATGTCAAATTTTATTATTTGTTTATTATTTATCTATACAAATAAATAAAATTGGAGTGTCTGTTTGTAATATTAAAATAACCGCTTTTTATTAAATGCATATATTTGGATGTATACACGGTACATACACCAACATTTTTTTTTGTCTCTCTGTCTGTTCCGGGTAATCTCTGAACTGGCTGGACCGATTTTAACAGGACTTTCACTGGCAGATTGCTGATGTTAAAAGGAATAACTTTTTATTACTATTTTTATTATTTGTTTCTGTTAAAAACCACACGGACGAAGTTCTGACAGCTAATTAATAATATTATTATTAAGCGTTTTAATATTCAGTGCCAGCATTTGAATGCCAACTCAGATCCACAATTACCTTTACTTCGCCTTATCTTTGTCTTGCGGGTTGTTCTTCCAAATGTAGTAGGCGAGGGAGCTGGCGTAGCTCAGCCACGCGAGGTAGGGCACCAGCAGGAGGCCGGCGGTCTTGTTCACCGCCGCGAAGGAAATGGTGGTGGCCACAGCGGCGCCGCTCAGAACTGAGATCTCAATGAACGCCTGGAACAAAGGTTTTCTGTAGACCATGGCTCTTGGACTATTTGAAAAAAACAAGCTAAGCGGCATCGCCCGCGGATTTTTTGATTTCGTAACATTGTTTTTTCTCATAAATTATTTCCTATGAGTTAAGCTAGCTAGTAAAACTATCTATGTGCTAAATTTCATCCAAATATATATGAAGATATGTGAGCATGTAGCATGAACGGCGATGGACTCGCCATCACGTTGGCACCTAATATACCTCTGGCGGAAAGTGGGTGTGTGGGTATTACCTATACACCTCTGCCTACCCCTTCCGGGACCCTTGTGGGAAGGCGTGAGGATATATATGTATGTATGTATGTACCTTTGAAGAGGTCCTTACGTTAGATAAAATACAAGGTCACATTGATAACAGAATGGTGTCATTGCGTCACTCTTTACCAAAACGTGACAACTTTGATCTTTGCTCGTGTAGTGACATCATAAAGGTGTTAATTAGCAAAACCCACAAAACGTCAAACATTTGTTTTTGAGGTTATTTTCCGTGTACACGCGTATACGCTTTTTTAAAAAGCCTAAATAATTAAATTACCTTCTGTAGGGTTTAAAGCTGACATTAAAAGTACTAAAGCTTTTTTATACCACGCTGTTGGCAAACATGCATGCGGTCCTCCTGATGGTAAGCGGTTACCGCCGCCTATGGACGCTTGCAACACCAGGGATATCCACTCGTGCGTTGCCGACGCTACAGGAATCTCTTCACATCCTTCTTGAAGAACTCTCTTTTTTAAATTAAAGAAATTAATTTAAAAAGCTTTTTATTATACCTCCGGCGGAAAGAGGCCGCTGTTACACTTCTGCCTACTCCGGGAACCCGCGTGGGAAGGCGTGAAGATATCTTAAGATACATTCACAATTTTGATTGGTACTTACCAATTTGAAATCTTTGAGGCCAAAGAAGATGGGTGTCCACGCCCAGTTCAGGAGGAGCTGACCTCCATACAAGGTCAAAGGAAGCACTGCCTCGTCTGAAACCAAAACCAACAATTCATTATACTTACTACAAATTAGGGTGAAGCAGCGTAAAACCATTGGTTGAGGTTTTTCTGAAAAAAGAACATATCGGGGTAGGCAGTATCAGTCTCTTTGTAAAGTATGCAGTTGAGTAAATATGTAACGATTAATATGCCAGCCTTTTGTAAGGATACTAACATAACATATTTTAAAAAAATTGCCACTACATTAATAAAAACCTATCCATACAACTATATGTTGTACAGATAAATAAAATTGCAGTGTCTGTTTGTAATATGAATTAAAATAACCGCTTTTTACTAACTGCATATGGACATCCATATACACGGTACATAGAACAAAATATTATTTTTTTAATTTTTTGTCTGTCTGTCTTTCTGTCTGTCTGTTTGTTCCGGCTTATCTCTGAAACTACTGGACCAATTTTGACGGGACTTTCACTAGCATATAGCCGATGTAAAAAGGAGTGACTTAGGCTACTTTTATTTTAGAAATTGTTTTTTTTTTTTTAATTCCACGCGGACGTAGTCGCGAGCACAGCTAGTAATAAAATAAATGCATAAGTTAGTGAGGTTGTTCATTCCTCTTTAACGTAAAAACTTGTCAAATCACCGGAATTAAATGCTTATTAGCTGGATAAACACTTCATGTATGAAGAGATTTATGAATGTGGACGAAGCGAAAGAAGTATATACTTCTAGAGAGAACTGGCGCTCTATACTCTCTACCTACCAGCATGACGATATGTAATGTAAATCAACAAAGAAAATCTATGAATTAAATAAAGTTTTCGCAGGTGAAACCGTGGCGCACTACTAGTGAATACATACGGGGGTACAGGGAGAATAAAAGAAGATCTTGCTTATCGCTAAGGCAGCATGCACACCGCAGGAGATCTATTTATAAATGCATGGATATCATTTTATCTTTTACATTCATCACACTCATCTCGACACAACTGAAGGCATTAGTTATCTTAAGATAGTCTTGTGTTATGTTGACTTATCTAAATGTAAAATAAAGATATAGGATATCTGATGAAATCCGAGTGTAGGTATATAGCTTTATAGTATGAAAAAATTGTCACACCACGAGCTTTAAAGTGAAGGAAAACCTTAAGAGGAAATCTGGATACCTTTGAGAAGATATTCAAAGATGGATGTATAGTCGTGTTTGAGTAACGGTGATGGCACTCGCTCTGGTTGGCACCTAAATATATCTCTGGCTACCAATACACCTCTGCCTACCCCTTCCAGTGTGAGGATATATTATATATCCTCCATATATGTATAGACAAATATTTTCAATTAATAAACTGAAACTACATAATGGATAACAGTCTTTTTTCTAGGAAGCTAAGAAAGCCAAATTATTCTGAGATTTTTAGCATTATTTTTATAAAAAAAAAATTATAATAAATTTTTACTGGAGCGAAACCACGGATCATCGTTATACTATGTAATAATCATGTTACTATATAATTTTATAAAGATGCAGTTTGTTTGTTTGTTTTTAGAATAGCTCTAATCTTAAGAATGTAGTTCAATTTGGCAGTTTAAAGAGATGTATAGAATAGTTTCGCCATGCTACTTAACAAAGGGAGCAAAAAAAGTTTTAACATGGGTGAAATCACAGGTCGCAGCTAACTTACTATGTTGGAACAATTTTATTCTATATACTTTCATATTCATTTTTCATACAATCAACAATCTCGATCAATAGTGGGAAATAATCCCACACAATTTTCTAATACAGAATGTCTTTTGTGAATAATTACCTGCTTCTTAATCATAAGCCGTGGTGGCCGAGTGGTTCGAGCAGTTGCCTGCGACGCAAAGGTCGCAAGTTCGAATCCCGACTGTACCAATGAGTTTTTCTGAACTTAAGTACAGTGATTAGTCACACCACGAGCTTTACGGTGAAGGAAAACATCGAGAGGAAGCCTGCATATGTCTGAGAAGAAATTCAAGGGCGTATGTATAATCGTGCTGGAGTCTGCCTACCCCTTCGGGGACCCTTGTGGGAAGGTGTGAGGATATATTATTATTTAATCATATGCAGGGTCTTTCTCTTCAGCATATCACTTAATCAGGTCCTTTTGCAATTGTTGCATTGCAAGTGACCATTTTAACCATTCCACCGCCAGGACTGTATAGCAATAAATTATTTTTATTAACTCACCAGTGAATCCACCAGCTTCTTCGTACACCAAGTATGAAGCGTATCCCATGCCGCTGTAGAGAACAGTCCATGCGGGGCCAAACACCCACTTAGGTGGGGTCCAGCATGGCTTCTTCAGTTGATCGTACCAGGAGTTGTCCTTGGTCTTGTCAATTTGACCCGCGAAGTACAGTCCGTTGGCCCAGCCCCCAACATTGGGCAAGATTATGGATCCAATTGCACCCAAGTTTGCCATCACAAATTCTCTGGTGAGGAAAAATACAGTCATCTTTCATGGCCTTTGCTCAAAACTCACCCCATGACAGACTCCATACACCTAATATACCTCTGGTGGAAAGAGGGTGTGTGGGAATTACCTATACACCTTTGCCTGCCCCTTCAGGGACCCTTGCGGGAAGTCCTGAAGATATTTAAAAATAAATAAACCAACCTATTTATATAAAGAATGTCTGTTAAATAGATTAATTAAAGAAATAGAAGATATACCTCGAACACTATAATAATTATGTAAATACACTGAACAGCAGTCATTCATGGCATGACAATGGTTCATAGTAGTGCTTCTAGAAGATTCCATACTATCTTGTATACAAAAAGTTACATATCCAACTACTTACTGTGCTTGATCCATTTTTAGGCAACTACTTAAGCTTTACAATCACAATGTAACTGGAAAAGTTTAGCATAATACTAAATACAGCACGAAGATAGGCACTTTAATCTGTTTAATGAAAACGATTAATCATAAATAAGGTGATAAGCGCGGACGCTTAGTTACTAGGTACGTATGTATTGTAAATTACTTACACACACAGAACTTTGTATTCTATACAATTTTAATTGATGATGTAACACCAGATGTCAGGTTTTATCGACGATAGCCAATCATAAACGTCTTTCAACACTTTTATAATAATTATGTTATGTATGTACTCAGTTTTATTACGCAAATGTTTGTCCGGTGTAGGTAAATATAGGCGTGCTTACCGGTTCTCTTCTTAAAAAATAGTCTAAAATAATCACGTGAGTTCATAACTTACTTTTTTTTGCTTCGATGTATTTATATTTTATATCTAAGAAGTGTTACTTGTAGAAAATATTGTGAAAATGAGGAAATTTTGCGTCAAATTTGTACCCGGCTACCGTATTCATGTACAATAATACTAAATGAAAATTTCTTTGATGCTTCCTGACTAAAAAAGATTCTTATACTTATTTATTTTGTTGGATTATAATCGTGACGTCATGTCAGAAAGGATGACGTATGAGTCAACTGATTCATAAGTAGATTGCTGCGTTCCGGTTATCTGAATATTCGTATTTAAGAGGAGTGTGCGTTAAAACAGTGTACAATAATTTTATATATTCAACACCATTGGTACCATTGGGAAGTAATTTAATAAATGTAATTAAAATTAAACATTTCAACCAACCAATTACAATACACACGTGTTTTCAATAATTAATAAAAACGCTAAACAGATAAATTTGAAGTTAGCTACTTAATTTATTTATTACAGTTATAATGATAGATCTACTAGCAATTGTGGCCATGCTGTTGCCCAACATTGGGGGCTGGGCTAGTGCAGCGACCATGATTGGCTACGTCAAAAGTCCGGATGGAAAAGCATGGTATCAAACCTTGAAAAAACCTTCATGGAACCCGCCAAACTGGGTCTTCGGGCCGGCATGGACAATACTTTACACAAGCATGGGCTACGCTTCCTATTTGGTGCTTAACGACTCTGGTGGATTTACAGGCAAGTACCTTTTCGCTTATAGACAGACACTCATATTGACCCATATAAAGCTGTGATGGGTTAGGTTCGTTTAGAATTTTGTAATAGAGACGTCTATATGATAGAAGTGTATGCAAGTCTAGTGATTAAAGTCTACTTTTGAAGCTGGGCGGTTTGCCTAGACGTACATCACGAAGATTTAATTTAATTTCGCTTCACCTGGAAATTTAATAATGTAGGTATTAAGAGTTTGTGGGCTACCTCTTCACCTTCTAATATCCCCAAAAGTTATTTGCAGGGTTGGCAGCACGTAAGTTATACCCCTGGTTATAATAAAACGCGTGTTGACAGATGCAGCGATGCAGCCCTTGGCTTTGTACGGTCTACAACTATTCTTCAACTATACGTGGTCACCAATTTTCTTCAAATATCATCAAATCGGTCTGGTGGGTAACAAATCATTAGAGCATTTTGAAATAACGAAAAATAGTTACGTGTACCATACGACCTATAGATATATGGCTTGAATACTAGCCGTACCCGCGGCTTCACCCGCTCCACTTACGTTCGAGGGTAGTGACCACCCCGAGTGGTGGTGGATCAAGTTATACCAAGTGTGAGGCACTCTGCTTGTTCAATATTTCCTCTACAACATCTGGCCATCTGTTTGCTAGTGCAAACCAGACTTTACCAATGAGTCTTTCTGAACAGTGATTAGTTACACCACGAGCTTTACGGTGAGGGACATCGTATACGTTTGAGTAGAAATTCAAAGGCGTATGTATAGTCGTGCTTGAGGAACGACGATGGACTCACCGTCAAGTTGGCACCTCTGACGGAAATCTCGTATCGTATCTCTGACAGAAAGTGGGGGTGTGGCTACGAGCTATACACCTCTGCGTGATATGTCACACGAGCTTTATGGTGAAGGAAAACATCCATGTCTTATGCTAAATACATTTTGTATACCTATTCTTGGAGATAATTTTTCCTTAATATTTTACAGGCTTTAATAAACATGGTTATCCTGGATGCCTTGGCAGCTGCGTGTGCAGTCAGCTTCCTGCTAGTAAACAGGCAGGCTGGGTACTTAATGCTGCCGTACCTGGCCTGGCTGGGGTTCGCCACTTGTCTCAACCACGCGATCTGGGGACTCGGTAGGAAAATAAAAAAGTAATTTTAATATTACCATAAATGTATCTACATATATGTATACTAATAAAAGCAATTTAAGTGTCTGTTTGTAATTTATAAAATAAGATTTTTTTCATTCATACGAAAGTATATACGGTACAGATCACAAAAAGACTGTTTATAAAATGTTCGTCTGTCAGTTTATTACATCTGTGCAGACTCGCAGATAGGTAGCTAATCTTTTAATTCTAAGACATATGTCAAGTCGTGCTTGAGTAACGGCGATCGACTCTCCATCTGTCACGTAGGCACCTAAAACATATCACTGGAGAAAGTGGTTTTATTTTAACTACCTATACACCTGTGCCTACCCCTTCGGGGACCCTTGTGGGAAGGCGTGAGGATATATATAAGTACATACATCGAGCTTCACTGAGACTTCACACAATACATTTTATTTAATGGTAATTTGATAAACTTCATACTTGATACTTTATTTAAAATGCTAATGGCAAAGTATCAAATTTACCTAAACGACAGTGTTGTTATCCTGTTCAATGTGTACAAAGCGAAAGATGTATGTAACTCTAAACATAACTGGCGTGGTACTCCCTCTGCCTACCCCGTTAGTGACTCGGCGTGATGATATGTATGTATGAGTAAAATAATACAAAATATTGAACAAACTGTAACAGTTTAATTACAACAAATTGTTTAACTATTTTATTCGCTTGAGTTTGTTCAGCTCTCCTTGTTGGATGGCCGCGTCCTTGTATATTTGCTTAACCTTCTGCTTCCTCACGTTGTCGCTGTGTAGAAAATAAATGTATATAGTGTAAAATCTTACGTATATTATAAATGTGAAAGTTTGTAAGTTTTGATGTTTGCGGTTCTTTCACTTGAAAGTTGAAATCTTGATGGCTTATACCTAGGAATAGGACATAGGCTAAATTTGATCCTGAAATTAACGTTCCAATATTTTAAAGTATGTGACTCTTTCACGGCATAGAAGCTGACCCGATTCTAGCAGGAGAATATATAAGCTATTTCTTCGAACTCCACGCAGGCGAAGCCGCGGGCAAAAGCTAGTATATAATAAATTGAAGCCGTGGTGGCCAAGTGGTTCGAGTAGGTGCCAGCGACACAAAGATCGCAAGTTCGAATCACGACTGTACCAATGAGGTTTTTTGTACTTAAGTACAGTGATTAGTCACACCACGAGCTTTGCGGTGAAGGAAAACATCGAGAGTAAACCTGCATACGTCTGAGAGGAAAAATGTGGGTTTTACCTTCAGTTACAAAAATAAGTAAGATATAAATGTGCAAGAGGCAGAGGAAGACCACGTTCCAACTACCTAGATCAAATCGATCGGACGCGGACTCTCAAGGACGGGAACGTCAAGAGTACTCGAAACCGACGAGCATGTGTAAAGAGACTGATGAATGTGGACGAAGCGCAAGAGGTATGTAGGTAAGTCTAAAGATAACTCTATACTCTCTGCTTACCCCGTTATAGATTCGGCGTGATGATGATGATGATGATGATGATGATGAGTAACAAACATCCATACAAATGTTCTGATTTACAAAAATAAGCTTTAGACATAAACGTTGCTTAGTTTCGTAAATTTCAAATGATATTACAAAAGTAGCGACTTGTCATTCCCATGTTGAGAGTGGCAGGTAAGGATTACCTGTGTATCTTCTGTCGTATCTTGACGGAGCCGATGAAGGACTTGTCGCGCCGTATCTCGCGCAGGGCGCCCTTCATCTCGCGCTTGTAGCGAGCCTGCAGCCGCGCTCGTTCTGCGCACTCGCGGGACATCTTGCCACTCTTGCTGCCCGTAAACCTGGAGAATCACCTTGATGAACACGACTATCTGTACCTTGGATGTCGTATAGACAGTGCCATCCACGACAACGCGCCCCACCATTTCAAGGGGTCACGGGATGCGCGGAGTCATACCAGAGTCTATTAATTGTAGTGTGCGTGTGCACTCATAGGTAATCAGTGTGTACCGACAATACTCACACATTAGTGGAAGGTTACACTTACACTGTTAACTATATGGAAGAATAGTGGGGCGCGTCTTCGTGGATGGCATTATCTATATGTATATATCTATCTATGTAAGTAAATAAATCGTTGTCCAATAAAATAAGCTTTGCTTAATTTGGGACTAGGTCAATTTGTGACACAGCCGTGGTGGCCGAATGGTTCGAGTAGTTGCCTACGACACGAAGATCGCAAGTTTGAATCCCGAGATGGCGAAGCGTTCGTGATACAGATTTTGAGGTCTTTAGTATAAAACAAAGCAATTGCAACACCAAGTTCCGTATGCATTTAAATTTAAAACAGACAGACGTTACATTATTTATCGGTTCAAAGGCTAAAGGCTCGAGATCGATCATTCAAGAAAACAAATAAAATCTTAAAAAAGGCCGTGGTGGCCGAGTGGTTCGAACAGTTGCCTGCGACGCAAAGGTCGCAAGTTCGAACCCCGACTGTACCAATGAGTTTTTCTGAACTTAAGTACAGTGATTAGTCACACCACGAGCTTTACGGTGAAGGAAAACACCGAAGGAAACCTGCATACGTCTTAGAAGAAATTCAAAGGTGTATGTATAGTCGTGCTGGAGTAACGCCGATGGACTCGCCATCTGTCACGTTGGCACCTAATATACCTCTGGCGGAAAGTGGGTGTGTGGGTATTACCTATACACCTCTGCCTACCCCTTCGGGGACCCTTGTGGGAAGGCGTGAGGATATAATATTATTATATTATATTAAAAAAAATCTTACACTTCTTGTACATCCGGCTCGTATAACCTTAAAGCTTTGGGTCGTTTCTTTTCGCTCGACAGCGGCGTGTAGGTCTTCATCTCCAGTTTCTCCCTCATATACTGCAGGATCTCGCCGGCAATACGCGCCACCTTCTTGGGATACATATCCAAGTCCACCCTCCCCAGGAGCTGTATGTGCGACTCGAACATACACTCCTGCGCCTCAATATCCTCAAAGTGGTCGAACATTTCCTTCATCATAACCACACATGCCAGTAGACACTGTATTTTGAAAGAGTCAGTCACCTCTTTCAGAACCAAATCCGCTCCCGCCATCTTGTTTTGCGCGGCCATTTTAGAACAATCGCGTTCCAAATTCAAAATTTTACCGTCTTTGTGCAGCCTGAAGGGTGGGACTACCTGTATGGGGTTGACTATGCTGGTGTTCGCACAGAGGTACAGTATACCTCGGAGGAAGTTAAGGCTTGAAGGTACCAGCCGTTTAGACAATACCGTGTACTCCAATATGAGAGAAGTGATGAAAAACCCTCTAGATATCGAATACGGATCATTAAATCTGGCCAAAGTTAATATTTCAGACATGAACACGAGAGACGGCGTGGTGACAGGATGGCGGAAATCCGACGTGGGATACAACAAGGAGACCAATTTGAAAAATATCAACGTATCTAAATCGGGCACTTTCTTGGGGTACTTTTTAAATCGGTCGTGTTTCTCCTTGAGTACGTCGACTAGGTATTTCTTTGTGGACACTTTGCTCGTGACGGCCAGGTCGTAGAGGTGCGGGACCAGTCTGTCGAAGGTGAGGAATGCTTTCATCACCTCTCCCTCCTGAGTGAGGTTGGTGAACAGATCGTTGGTGTACTGCAGGAGGTGAGCGAATAACCTACTCAGCAAATCTTTGTTGTTCTCAGCTAAGCTAGGATCGTAGCTTTTGATCAACTTTTGTATGGCCGTCGACTGCTGCGCGGGAGTTTTGCCCGTCAACAACTCCTGAAATTCAATCATTTAACATTTCATTTTCACGAAACGATATATATCCTCATGCCTTCTCGTACGGGTCCCCTGAAGAGTTAGGCAGAAGTGTTTTTTTTTTCTATACAACAAGAGTGGCAAACAAGCATACGTCCCACCTGATGGGAAACGGTTACCGTAGCTAATTTACGCTCACGATACCTAAGTATCACTTGCGCGTGGCCACTCTGTGTTCAGAGAGTTATACTGTGTTGGCAACATAATAGGTCTAATCCCTAGGTTGCCAACACAATATAACAATCCTCCCCCCTCCCCAAGTAGCTCATTACTGGAAACCTTATTCACCACGTAGGAACACAACACAATAAATTGTGTTATTTGGCTACGGACTTCTATAAGGTGGAGGTCCTGCCCCAGTCGGGCAGCTCCAAATCCGAACGGAGAATCCGTTATGCCCTACCTCTCTTTAGTAAGTTTAAGTTTAAGTGTATAGATATTACCCACTTTCCGCTAGAGATATTATATAAGCGAAAGAGGTATGTAAGTCTAGAGAGAACTGGCTATACTCTCTGCCTACCACTTTAGGGACTTGGCGTGATCATATGATGATGATGATGATGATACATATATTATAATGTATCCACACACCTTCCCAAATGGTCCCAGAAGGGGTAAAAAAAATTCTGGTGCCAAAGTGACAAAGCTCGTGTGGCTATTCGTGTTCTTAGCGGCGGTAACCGTTTACCATAAGGCGGACCGCATTCTTGTTTGCTACCTTAGTGATATAAAAAGGTCTAATGGTCAGAGATGCAGGCTGCGAAACCTGAGGTCGCAGGCTCGATTCCCGGTGAAAGAAGGTATTTGTTTGATGAACACGAGTATTTATACCCTTCTATTGGATAAATGTTTATCTAGGTAGTGGTGTAGGTTACTATTTATACCAGTTGTTTGTGTAGAGTTGCCCCGAGGTTTTCTAGGATCTAGTCTTGTGAAGTGTTCTATTGTGAAGTATTTCTCAATTATTAAATTGGTATCCTTAACCGATATTTAACTGAGAATTACTTCACAATCTAAATATAACCTTACCTTCAAATTGTCTCCTTCAGCCAACTTGAAATCGAAAAATGAACCAATCTTTTCTGGGTCCACTTCGGCTTCCACCTCATCACAACTTTCAACATCTGACACTCTCAAATCTTTTAAATCATCTTTCGATACATCATCATCCTCTTCATCGTCTTCATCACTTTCATCTCCCTGATCATCACTCTCGTCGCTTTCTTCGGAATCCACATCATCATTTTGAAAGAGTCCTACTTTCTCTTCACTTTTAACAACACTGTCTTTAGCATTTCTCTGGCTTGTAATAAATTTAGTAGCTTTATCATCTTTGCTATTACTGTCTGGATTGTCATTCAATTTGCAGTACTTTTCCCTAGTGGTATTAATGTCATTTCCAGTGGTACCTACTTCATCGTCACTACTATCTGTGTCACGAGATTTAAGTTTTTTAGCTTTAATTTTATTTTTCTGGTTTGCATCATTGTCATTCAATTTGCGTTTCTTTTCCCTACTGTTATTGGAGTCATCTTCAGTGGTATCGTCTCCATCCTCGCTGCTTTCCGTGTCACTGGATTTACGTTTCGGAGCTTTGGTTTCGTTCTTCTGGTTTACATCATCATCATTTGTTCCATCATCGTCGGTTTCATCCTCATCATTATCAGATGATGTATCCGAAACGCCGTCGTCAAACTTTCGCTTGGCATTTGGCACTGTTGATTTTAGGATTTTTTTAAATAATATTAGCATTTGTACTATTAATCCCGGCATGGCACCGGTGCAAAACCATTAAAAAAAAGTAAAAAAATAAGTTTCAATTAGTGTTACGTCATCATACGTTATACATACATACATATAATCACGCCTCTTTCCCGTAGGAGTAGGTAGAGACCACTTATTTCCACTTGCTACGGTCCTTACATACATCTTTCGCTTCGTCCACTTTCATTATTCTCTTCATACATGCTCTTCGGTTTATAATACGTTATCATCTAAGAAAATCTTGGATGCTATTGTATTTTTTGTTACTCAACCATTAATACACATTTGTTTTAAATCATCAATATTTTGAAAATTGTATATGCATAGTTATTTTGTTGTATATCTTTACACACATAGCTAAACAAATTTAAATATACCTAGCTAGGATCTAGGAATGTCATACTGGCGGTGGTCGCGGGATGCGGGGAGTATAACCCGAGTCTATTAATTGTAGTTTACGTGTGCACTCACAGGTAATCTGTGTGTACCGACAATACTCAAACATTAGTGGGAGGTTGCACACTTACACTGTAAACTATTGGGAAGAATAGTGAGGGGCGTGGATGGCACTGTCTATAGTAGGTAACTTAATGACAGTTGCAGCTCACTGGTATAAATGTTATATAGTTAATATGTAAAGTTACCTGAATAATCCTTAAGTACATGCTCGGGGACGAGTGGCTTCCCATCCTTATCGTACGCCAGCATAAAGTCCTGCTCATCATCAAGCTCAAAGTTGTCATCCAAGTCCTCGGCTGACCTGGAACATCATATTTTTTTAATTACAAAAGAGGATTATAAAAATGTGCGGCGTAACGATATTAGATCGAATACGCAATGAAGAGATTCGCAAATCAACTGGCGTGAATGAGGGCGTGATTGTAAACATGAAGAAAGGCATGTTACGTTGGTTTGGACACATAGAAAGGATGAGTAAAGAAAGATTGACGAAACAGATATACAAAGCAAAAGTGTGTGCAAGAAGAGGCAGAGGAAGGCCACGTTCCAACTACCTGGATCAAATAGATCGGACTCTGAAGGACGGGAACGTTAAGAGTACTCGAAACCGACGAGCATGTATGAAGAGACTGATGAATGTGGACGAAGCGAAAGAGGTATGTAAGTCTAGAGAGAACTGGCGCTCTATACTCTCTTCCTACCCCGTTAGGGACTCGGCGTGATGATATGATGATGAAAAATAGTCGTTGTAAGAGATATTAAAGCGACTTCGTAGCTGTTACTTTTATGCCTTATATGTATATCCTCACGCCTTCCCACAAGGGTCCCCGAAGGGGTACCCATACACCCACTTTCCGCCAGTTATATATTTTAGATGCCAGATCTTATCTATAATCTGCAAATAAATAAAATTGGAGTGTCTGTTTGTAATATTAAATACCTGCTTTTTACTACATGCGTATGGATGTATACACGGTACATACTAATTATAAAACATTTTTTTTTATTTTTTGTTTTTTGTCAGTCTGTCTATCTGTCTGTTTGCTGCAATCTCTGAAACGGCTGGACCGATTTTGACGGAACTTTTATTTTGGAAACTAAACAAACTGTTCTCCAGCCAGCTCTCTGTGCCAGTGTTCTCGCTCTAAGCCAGTCCCAGGGCAGTCATCCCATCCATCTGCATGATATCTGCTAAATTTTACATATATTTGGAACCTCGAAAATTTATAAAGGGCTTGCTGAAACCGTAACAGTAACATTGAACTATCTAGTTTACCTGTGTTTCTTTGCAGCTGGCACCACTGTAGCTCTGACTGGTTCCTCTTCCAACATTCTCTGTTGTCTCTCTCGCTCCCATTGCTCCAGCTTCTTCCTCTCCTCCTCTGCTTGCTTTTCGTCACTTTTCAAACCATCGGATGGCTGAAATTCGGTCATATCCATAAAATTTCTGCAAAGTAAATTTCTAAGGCCTTGCTTGAGTAGAAAATATATACCATTTTGGGGCGATACATAAATGATCTCAAGTGGTTTCAATAGACGCTTACAACTCAAAGATTACAGGTTTGAATCCCAACTGCACCAATAATTTATCCGAAATTAAGCATAGTGGGTAATGACACGAGCTTTGATCGTGAAGGGAAACATTGAGAGGAAACCTGCATACATAATATAAAGATATTCAAAGACGTATGAATAGTCGTGTTTGAGAAACCACAACGAACTAGCCATCTTCGAATCGTCACGTTCAATCTACATTTAAATAGAGAAGTAACTCACAGTGCCCCGTTTTTCAAATCTCAACTCTCTCATCATCTTATCATAGTCCTGATTCTTTTGGTCAGCTTTGCTCAACACTTTATCTATGATTGACTCCTCCTCCTTGGCGTGCTTGAACACAACAGGTTGCAAGTCCTTCCATTCACTATCTAATTTTTCTGTTAGATCTAATGTTTGTTCTTTCTCCTTCTGTTTCTCTGCCTTTCTCTTCTTACTCTCGGCTATGAGTTGTTCTATGAGATCTTTGTGAGATTTAGCGCCATCTTTTGAATCAGTTTTTGATAGCATTCCACCTCCAAAGTGACCGTCAGATACAAAGTCATCTGGAAAATAAATTTGTATTAATTATTTCAAAAAATGTCTTATAAAATACAACCTCTTTATTCCAAAAGATATATTTAGGTTGGCGTGACCGTCGGCGTTAGCAAGCAAGACTATACATGCATACACTACACTTAAGTTCAGAAAAACTTATTGCTACAGTTGGGATTCGAACTTGCTATGATTTCTATTAACATACAATATATTCCACATGTACTAGCATAACTTACTGTCTAGTCCACCAAAACCCTTGCCCTCTTCCCCTTCATCATCTGATGATCTTGGGTCATCAAACTTTTCTATCTGCTCCAAAGTTTGACCTCTGTAACAAACAATCGATAAGTTTTCTCACTTTCAATGAATCAATAAAAACAGCTTTAACTAACCATGCTTCTGGCCCTGGTCCATACTGACCAATCATTTTCTAAGACACTGTTAATAATTTCAATTATCCATAATATATCAGTACTCTAGATTCTCCATAATAAATTTAAGACAAAATACTCATTGCAACTTATTTAAATAAAAAAAATAACCTGCCATGATTAAAGTCGCATTTCTGGAATCCAGTTTATTAATATTCCAAATGTTAGAGAAATTTTCACTAGTTCAATATATAGTTTTTAAGTCTAGTTATGGCTTGGGGGCAACTCCTTACATTTGCCTCCATCTAGTGCAATATTTTGAACCTCTATACAATACATCAACATATTTCCTTTGATCTCAGTTATGTATGTTATGTTAATTAAAAAGACTTATCCTCCTGTGGTTGCCGAGTGGTTCGAGCAGTTGCCTGCGACGCAAAGGTCGCAAGTTCGAATCCCAACTGCACCAATGAGTTTTTCTGAACTTAAGTACAGTGATTAGTCACACCACGAGCTTTACGGTGAAGGAAAACATTGAGAGGAAACCTGCATACGTCTGAGAAGAAATTCAAAGGAGTATGTATAGTTGTGCTTGAGTAACGGCGATGGACTCGCCATCTGTCAGATTGGCACCTAATATACCTCTGGCGGAAAGTGGGTGTGTGGGTATAAGCTATACACCTCTGCATACCCCTTCGGGGACCCTTGTGGGAAGGCGTGAGGTTATATTATTTATTCTTCCTCTTTCTCTCTCCACCTTTTCTTTTTAAGGTATGTTTAACATAGCCTTTTTAAAGTCATGCCAAGTCACATATAATTCACCTATATAAATTATAGGTTACTAAGTCAATTATAATTTTTCCTCTTCTATTTTCAACTGACTACCAATTAGCAATACTCATAATTAAGCAATACTTCCAGGCTGGCCTCTGTTTATAACAATATTTAAGGTATTAGAGAAATAAATCCTACTAGCATTATAAATGCGAAAGTTTTTCAGGATTTTTAGGGTGTTCCTCTTTCTTGCAAAAATACTTAACAAACGTGGATTAAATTTACTACAGTAATAGGTCTGAATTAACACATAGAATTTGTTTTTTCCAGAAAAAAAAACAAATTTTCATATCAAAAATATATGGATGGAAGTGAAGGCACAGCTATTTATTTATATAAGAAAGTATGGATTTCTACGATTGAAACTCACCTGTGTGTAAGGATTTCATCATCAGCTAAGTTGTAGAGACTTTTTTTTGTATGTTGCTTGGCCCTCTCGGCAGCAAATCGAGCAACCATGCGATCCTCTGCTGATAGCTGGTTGTTCTTCTCACCAATACGCCGGTCAATAAATGCATTGGTTTTGTGCATAAGCTTCATTTCTGTACCGATCGTTTCTTTTCTCTAATGTTTAATTAAATAAAAAAAAATACCATTTAGTTATGATTTCTTGTAAAAATTTTACAAAAGAATCCATAAATTTACAGCGATTTATATAAGATTATTGAAAATTTACATTACCTTCTGAATAGCCTTCGCACGAGATACACCTGGTAAACCTTTATCATGTTTAGATTTTTTGCCCAAAACTTTAATTTTCTCGCGGTTAATATGAACCTCAAATGGATTCAATTTTTTCTTAAACTCCGCCTTTTTCTTGCCGTGCACTTTGTCAGCGAGGCCAGCGTTTCTCTTGTTTTTAACTCTAGCCATACTTTATGTTACAATGTACACGTTTTTAGTATTTTTTAAAACATATCCGACCATCTATGATGATTCAAAAGCACAACAGGTAAGAGTAAGATAACAGTAAATTCCATATGACTTATGTTAAAACTTTGAGGTTATTTTATTTACTAACAAGGGATGTACCCGACACGTTATCGATAACTTAAATAATATTAAAAAATCGATAACACCTGACAACCTTTATACGTCATCAATGATTTGAAGTTAATTGCATCGTATACAAAGATTTAGTCTAGCCCTCAGAACAATAACTAAAGCAGTCTAGCCCAGCTCCTTAACTTGCGAACCAGCCAGCATCTTCCTGTCGTCGACGCCGTCTTAGCCACAAAGTCGCTACCGTTAACTTTGTTGTTATTAAATATACCTCATGTTTTCGTCATTGCCGGCGAATTGTAGAATAGTCTAAACTCTTGGAACTCAAGGTACGAGAAAAAAGAAATTGGTTTTGGGCTTTACAACAGTGAGATCATATTGAATATCTTAGCAGTTTTTTATGTTTAAGGTTATTCAATTTACCGTACGCAGTCTTTTCATAAGTTAGGCATAGGTATAAAAATATAATATGTTTTATTTTACTTAAAATTATGCCTGTTTTGTTCCTAATTTTTCTTCTTAATTCAAACAGAGTTTAAGCCTGAGCTCTCATTGGCCAAATCGAACTAACAAAATAGCCGCGAAGTTGTATTCGACAAATATTCGGGCGAATTCGGCTAATGTCGCAGTGACGCCATGTAACATCTAGCTCGTAGGTATATTATTGTATGGCTAGCTTGCGTTTCGTACTTTGCGTTCGTTCTCATTCATTCATATTGTGGTGTTCTCTGTTCGCAGCGGGCGTGTAATCTACTTGTTCAAGTGTTAAAAATGGCAGACATCACTGAAGAAAAGCTTAGTGCGGAAATTGAAAGTAAGTAAATTAAATACTAAAACAACATATTTCTGCGAATATTTGCATCTAATACCCGTCTGATAACCAAGTGCATGGAAATTCCACCTGGCCGACGGTCGTAAAATGGCCTTTGAATTTTGCAAAGTTAACTTGTGTTTTTTCTATCCTTAATTCGAGATATCTCGAATATTACGCTAGTAATAAGAAAATGTTTTATGTGAAAGTTGTTGAGGTACATAGTGCGCATCATTCTGTATCAATACCATGATTTTAAGGCTTCTGGTTACGTCTGGTTACTGATGATTTATTTTTATTCTCAATGTGAGTGCACCAAGTATGAGCAAATGAAATGGCGGCCTAATATTTCATTTTGAAGTCTTAAATAAGCGCGCAAAACATATCCAAATATTGTTCACCTCAAACATTTCTGCGTATATTGCGTTTATTTCGCTTTCTGTGCATTTTTACCCTATCAATATGTCGTTTTGTCAATTAAATGGCGCCGCCATTGCTGTGAGTTCGCGCAACGATAGTATATTTGCCGCGGTTTATGTCTGAAATTGTTACAAAACTGTATATTATCGTCCTCTCTAATCTTTTTCCCATAAAACTTGTTGGCAAGGCAGTAAACTTTTTTTATTCACTTATTGACTGATAAAACAGATTAAGTCAAAACAAATATTCTCACGCCGAGTCTAATAATAAAATTCATAGATCAAAATAGTTACAAGTTTATAATGATTAAGCGGCCGTCTGGTCTAATGGTCAGTGCTCCTGACTGCGAAACTTGAGGTCCCTGGTTCGATTCCCGCTTGAGGGCAGATATTTGTGAGATGAACATGAGTATTTGTCCCTTAGTCTATCCTGTATATATATACCTATATAGATATGTATATGTATGTCTTCTATCTTTATAAGTAAATATAGTCTAGTTATATATATCATAAAAAAAGCTTTGCTTAATTAATGTCAATTTGTGTGGAATTGTCATAAGGTATTTATTATTAGACCAGCTGTGTGGTCATACAATAACTATCAAAAGACTGAATAATTTTAATACAAAACATCTCACACCATTGATCCTAAATTAGGCCCTTCTTGTACAATAAATATCACCTGATAAATGCACATAGAAATATTTTAGTTTATGCCTAGTCAAACTTGATGATGTATGACTTGACGATAATGAAAACTTGATATGTTTTGATTATAATATGTAGTGTACAGTCTTTTACCTATACACCTCTGCCTACCCCTTCGGGGACCTTTGTGGGAAGGCGTAAGGATATATGTACAGTCTTCCACAATAAATATGCTACTTATTTAAAATACTAAAATATTTTCTCTGAACAAATTAGCGAATTAATAGGACTTGATAACTAGCTCCTCTATCATTTTCTTGACATATTTGACATTATTATTTTACCATATATGATTGCTTGATAACGCTTCAACATATCTGATGGCGGGGAATTAGACCGGCTCCCCGCCACTACCGGCTTACGTAGTAGCTACGGACCTCCCAATATAATCCTCTATATAATATTACTAATGTAGAATGTATAAAATCAGTCATCGAAAGAATGCTCTTAATAGAAACACTTGTAGCTGACTGGATTGAACTTATAATATGAGACAAAGCCACTCATTGCATCAATGTGACATATTTGCTGCTAAACATATAAGCTATATTACTAACGTAGTTATAAGCTGATCATTAACCCTTGGTTTTAATATATTTAAGGGCTTGTTTTGGTAGCCAGATTGTAATACACTTTCTTTTTTATTGTGTGTGTGCATGCAGTGATTGAGAACAAACTTTTTTATCTATCTATCTATATTTTTGTTAAACTTAGTTTTCTATGCAATTTTTTTATTCTCTATGTTTTAACCTAAGCTTAATTTTTTTTTATAGAGATCCTCAAAAATGCAAAACTGGAGAACACATCCACCAAGAAGGTGATACAGCAATTGGAGAAGAACTTGGGAACGAGCCTGTCCCACAAGAAAAAGCTGATTGACCAGCTTGTGATGGACTATGTAAACAACATGGAGTCTGAAGAAGAGGAAGAATCTGACAATGCGGAGGAACATTCGGACAAGGAAAAGATCAAGTCGGAGAGTGAGGAGTCTGAAGAGAAAGAGCAGGACAGTGATAGTGATTCTGGGGTAAGAGTAAATGTAAATCTACGGGCTGTATTGTGCAGTTTTCCCTGTGCAAATTTTTTGTTAAATTGGTAGATTTTGGAGTATAACATAACTTCACCCCTTTTCCTGAAGGGGTAGGTAGTAACCAAACCGCTGGAGATATCATCCTGCTCATAATCTATCTCTGTGCCAAATTTCATCCAATACTGTTCAGTAGTTATGGCAAAATAAATTACGGTCAAAGATTTGATAAATTGTGTAAACAACCACAATTGTTTAAGTATTTGTGTCCCTGCTGTATGTTCTAGAAGAAATTTAGGGACATATCAGACATGCCTGAGAATGCTATAGAGCTATTTGTCACTGTATACATATATCCCAAAAAAAGGTATTGTAACACCCCTGCCTACTCCCGTGGAGTTGTGAGAATGTTCTTACTTCTGTCAAAGACAGTCTCACAATTGCGTGTTTTGTTTGCAGAAAGCCCCAAAACGCAGGCGCGGTGCCGCGGCTGCCCCGAAGAAGCGGGCCGCCAAGCGTGCCGGTGGTGATGATGACGACGACGATGATGATGATGATGATGACGGCAAACCTAAGAAGGTTAGTATCTATATTGGGAGGGACAGGCAGAGGTGGAACATTTGATGTGGGATTAATAATAATAATAACACAATATTTAAAATGTTTTCATACAAAAATAAGCTTCTTGTTTATTTTTAATAGAAAGCATTGTTGGTATAATTAAGTATGTGTATGGACATACATAATTATTATTTTCACGCCTTTCCACTGTTCCCAAAGGGGTAGGCACAGGTGTGTAATATTTTTGGTGCCAACGTGACTGGTGGCGAGTCCATAGCCGTGTTTCAAGCACGTTTGCAATCTGACATGCCCAACACTATATAACTGCAGTAATGCATTTACTTACTGTAGATAATACTGTAAGACATCATGGCCTGCTGTATAAAGAAAATATACAAGACTAGCTGTCCCGCCCAGCTACGCCCGTACTTTTGACACGCTTTATATTAGCTTCACCTGTATGTTTGTAACCGACTTCTTTGGGCGCGTTTTTGACCCACTTTAAACGGCCAGATTTCGTTCAAACTTGTAGATTTATCGAGGACCGATGACAATACACTAATTTGGTAAAATTATTCCATTTTTATAAACCAAACTAAAAAGTAGAAAAAAGTAAAAATTTATAATAGTGTAAATAAAAAAAAGTATAAAAAAAAAGTGGGGTGCTTTTTAAGATATTATCGAAATGATGATCACTCTACTCATATCTGTCAATAAAATATTTATAACTATTGACACCATGCACCCCACACTTTTTTTAATATTTTTTTTTTATACACCCTATTATATCCTCACGCCTTCCCACAAGAGTCCCCGAAGGGGTAGGCAGAGGTGTATATTACCTATACACTATTATTATTATTAATTGAAATTTATTACAATTTATTTTCTTATATTATTATTATTTTCCTTTTTTAGTTCGGTTTTTTTTTATTTAACGCCCCCGCGCGTTCCTCCTTGCGGGTGGAGTTTCATTAAATCCGTTCTAGCTGACCTCTACACCGCGTAAGGAATACTCCAAGTCAATCGGCCTTATAGTTCCTGAAATTTCGTGATGAGTGAGTTCACAAATGGCATCTCCTATACACATATATATAAAAATATCTAATATCTTAAACAAACAACTAAATATATATGAAAAACAAAACTATGAAGTAAAAAAATGCATACTTAAGTGGATCCCAAATCTTAGCTTTGATAATACTGAAAACCTTTTGCAATAATAACAACATAACGCTAATGTTTAACTCAACCTTACTATTAGTTTCCCACACTCTCACACGTACACACTCACACCTACACACACACAAACACATACACACTCACATACACACTCACACACACACTCACACAAACACACACAAACACTCAGAGACATACACGCGCAGTCTCTCACACACACACACACACCACACACATATAATGTTACTCGTAGTTATAGAAGAGCGGAGTCTCCTAACACAGGCATCCTTGCTTAAAAGGAGACTCTGGTCACTAAATTAAGTATAAGAAATGCTTTGTGAGTAAATAAAGATTATTATTATTATTACTATCACTATCTATATACAGTACTGTATAATCCGATAAATTGCACAGTCGACAACGCCCTGCAGAACGCTTTCCAGATTACCGGGGGTGTGTTAGCAAGTTGACGTGTTGACATATGAGTTGTATAAGAGCAACGTGTCTGTGGCTTTAGAAGGCAGCCAAGGGCAAGGGCGCGGGCAAGGGGCGCGGGAAGGGTGCGGGCGCGGGCAAGGGCAGTGGCTACACGCGCGCCTACCAGCTGTCGCCCGCGCTGGCCGAGCTGATGGGCGCGCCCGCCATGGCCCGCCACGAGGTGGTCAAGCGCGTGTGGGCGCTGGTCAAGGAGCGCCAGCTGCACGACCCCAGCAACAAGCAGTACGCCATCTGCGACAAGGCGCTCTTCAAGGTCATCGGCACCCAGCGCTTCCGCATATTCGGTATGATGAAGTATCTCAAAACTCACTTCATTGACGCCTAATTTGACATATATACACTCTTACTTACATATCATCACGGTGAGCCCTTTGTGAGTTAGGCGGACAGAGTTGACACCCAGTTCTCTCTTGATATGCTTACGTAAGGGGTAGAGAGTGGGCCAGCTCTCTCGATACTTGCAGGCCTTTCGCTGATACATTCTTCTCTCTTTTTCTGGAGAGATCCAGGGCTCTACTCTGTCTGTCCACCCCATGAGGGTCTCGAATTGATAATATGTATATATGTATACATTATGTAATCCTTGCAACATCCATGAAAGAACCAATAAACACTCCCTGTCTTCTGGAGTAGATGATAAGAAATATACTTTATATATCAACCTTTTTAAAGAAAAAAATATATATTCTTCTATCCCGCCTTCCTATAAGGAACCCTCTTTACGACAAAGAGGATATCTAATGGTGAATATTATATCAAAATCTGTTCAGTACTTTTCAGTTAACCTTTTTAAAGGGAGATGTGGCTAGGTGATGGCTTCCTCGAGGAGAGGTGGTGGATGCCAACGCCTATTCAGTCTGATTAATTATTGATACATATGAGTCTCTCTCGGGGTAAAATTTTCAGATTATCCTTACAAAATATAAACTTGCAAGTTGTTTCGTGTATTCTGAAGAGAAGTCAGTTTAAATATATTTATTAGTACATTCTTTTGAGACTTGGTTTTTTTTTTGTGATATTTCCAAGAATCTAAACAAGTAAAAGTGCTTGAAAACATTATATATTGTAACTAAAACTTCACAATAATTTCAGGAAATCACTCTTGTATACATAACATTGCATCTTATTAGGTATAATATTAATACTGAATATTTTTTTCTTTAATGCAACTCATTTAATCATCTGTGAATTATGTAATTATATGTATTGTTACTCTGTGACAAGGCGGCATGTCTATTATAGAATTGTGGATATTGTATCGACATTTTTTTAATTAGATTTAATCTAATGTAGTTATAAGGTGCATTATCGAATGCATTTATTATATTGATTTAAGTGAATAAGTAGACATAAGTCCTGAGAGTTTTAGAACGTTTAAGTTGTGACGACTGTTTTCCACTTGCTACATTATGCTACCTAATTTAAATATATCACTTGCATTGCGACTGCTTACGAAAACTGATCCGTTCTACCTTTACTTAACGTTCAAATTTACTTGGAAGTAATTCACGATAGTGGCCTGTTTTTGCTTGATACGAATTGCAAATATTCGGGATTTGCCTTGATTGTGACATGTAATAAATGTATCTACAATGTCGATCCAGACGCGGCCGAACTGTTTTAAAATATTCATAATGTATTATTGCCGAGGCACCTGCATTTCAATAATGCAGTATTCAATGTTTTTGCTCGATATGAGATCATTGGGAACGTTATTGCCTGCATCAAAAATAATATATTCATTCAAGCAATGCAGGTACTTTTGAGTGTTTCTTAGCCAAATGGTGGATTTAAAAGGGAAAGCTATCTATTAATTTTATTTACTCTAGCTGTTTCGTTTATTTTATATATACATATATAATATGTACAGAATGCCATAGAAAATATCACAGTTGCCTTCTAGAAGTGGTCGGGTATTTTGAATATATCCTCAAGTTGAAGACATAAAATAGATAATTCGAAAAATAACAATATGACAACATTGTTAAAGGGGGTAATATTCACTGACGAACATGGTTATTTGGTTTTTTCATATATACATACATACATATATATACATATATGACTATCGGGACAGCAGATATTTTTGTGAAAATAAGGTAAAATTACTTTATTTGGTATAATTTATTTTTCGTTTTTATTTGCTCTCATCTCTGATCTGATAATTTAAATTCGTTGTGCAGTTTAAAAGATCCAATCTGATAAGTAGTTCCTGATATTAGCGCATTCAAGAAAATAACCCACATTCGGCCTCTACATTATTAATAAAGATGTTCTAGTCATTTCTGCTTCCTATAAATATAAGTCATATTAACCTCAAAAAGTCTTTGTTTTTTAATATAGGAGCGTCATGTAGCTGGTGGAAATATGGGTGTGAATGTTTAAATTTAGTTGATAACTATATATTCCCACAACAGGGTCTATTTGATTCGTGAATATACGTTAGGTGAACGTTATTCCTATCCCGTGAAATGTATATTAGTTCATTTACGAACCGCGTGCAGCGCTGTACGACGAGCATTTTGACGTTTCACAATGGATAGTGTGAAAGGGATAGATGTATACGCGTATATATCTGTCTCTTTCCTGAATAATGTTTGGAGTAAGATAAAGTTTATAATTTTTTATTTGATATCAACTATCGATATCGATTCCAAAGTCGGTAATATTGTATCGTGTTATGTTAGTTGGCTAGTCTGTTTGCTTGTAACGGAAGACTGTACGAACCATTGTTGCCCACTACGAATGTGATACAATAAATTTAATATTTGGAATTGGAGTTTTTCTTATACCTTTGCGAAATGCTCAGGCAAATGCGGCATGCCGTTAACATCCCTGTAGACAAATTACAACTACCTTTTTTCTTAGCGACAATTATCTTAGCGAGAACGATATCCAATGGATTGCAATTAGAATATCTGCGGAAACTTTCAAGAACAAAATTGCGTGAACGAGGAGGATGTTGCCTTGAGGGCCTGTTCGGGCTTCCAAATAAATATACAAAACTATATAGATGTTGTATGTATGTTCGTCCACGCATGTCTCTAATACATCAGCGTGTTGTGACTAAACCGATTTAGATAAAACTTTTACTGTACTGTAGTGAAACTAAATGACATTGAACTAATGGAATCGACTTTTACACTGTCGAAACGGCGGGGCATAGGCAGTCTACTACTATAAATAGGAACGAGCTTTGTTTCTCTTTCACTCAAGAACTACTAAACGAAATCGGATGAAATTTGGCACGGATAGATAGTTAGCTGGATTAACACTAAGCATATGTTATGTCCTCACGCCTTCCCACAAGGGTCCCCGCAGGGGTAGGCAGAGGTGTATAGGTACTAATCACACACCCACTTTCCACCAGAGTGGTATTATAGGGTACGTGACAGATAACGAGTCCACCGCCGTTACTCAAGCACGACAACTTATACGCCTTTGAATTTCATCTTAAACTTATGCAGGTTTCCTCTCGATGTTTTCCTTCACCGTAAAGCTTATGGTGTGACTAATCACTGTACTTAAGTTCAGAAAAACTCATTGGTACAGTCGGGATTCGATTTGCGCTCTTTGTGTCGCAGGAAACTACTCGAACTACGGCGGTATGTTTTATACCAGAAAAAAGAATACCTGCCCACCAATACAATTAAATTTTAAACCACAGCTAGTGTTTATACATTGGAGCTATTCCCAAAAAAAATAAGTATCCGCATTGAGAACCTTCTTTTTTGAGGTCTGCTCAAATAATCACATCAGCTACATACATATCGATCGAATCACTAATCACTATGGGAACTCCTTACCAAAGACTATTGTATAATACTAGAAAGTCCTCACCTAATAGAGACAACTCGTCAATTGCTACCATAGCAACGGACAAATCCCGAAAATCTGATCATTTATAAAAGTATTAGCTTACCGTAATTTTATAGTTTACTTTACAACATGGCGTGCAACGAGAACGTGATAAAAAACATGGCCAATGAGATAACGAGAAACTGCCAGGCTAAGAACCATAGTGTCGACCCCGAGTTCGTGGTATACTTAATAGATTTACTGCTGCTCAACCCGAAATATGGCAAGCTGTTCTCCAAGACAATTAACAGGAGTAACCTCCAGTACTTCGTCGAGGAATGTGTGACTATGCTGACTCGTAAGTACCTTTAGAAACTGTCTACCACTGCCTTTGGAGTAAATAAAATAACAGAAAGTACCTAGGCTGAGTAGGATGGAGCCTAGGGCGGCAACTTTGGGGCTAAAATCGACAACCTTACGTGTGAATTAATGTTAAGAATATTTTAATTGCTATTTATTGTATTTTATATTTAAATTTTATATAGTATTATTGTATGTTTATGGGCCTCGTTGCCTGAAATAAAGATATAAATAAATAAATAAATAAAATATACAGAATTTAAATCAAATCGATCAAATTTAGAATCTGTGTAACCGATATTTACTAAATGCATGTGGATGTATACACGCTACATGCACCAAAATAAATAGTGTTATTTTTGACGGGACGATTTTTACTGGCAGATAGCTGAGATAGCCGATCACCGATGTCAACATAAGTTACTTTTTTTTTTAGGCATCAATTTTTTTTTAAAGTCACGGGCACAACTAGTTAACAAACATAAAATAAAATGGTGGCCGTTTTTAATTTGTTATGTTTTTGTGTGTAAGAATCGATCAATATCATGCACAGGCGGCGACACGTCTATGAACACATTAAAAATGCAGTTCATCATCCAGACCAACTACGATAAGCTGCAGAGCCTCGTGGATCAGCACCAGGAGTCCATCAACAGCTGCCTCAGGCCTCTGGTCAACGAGATCTTGGATGAGGAGCCGGAGCCAGAAGACGAGGCTGAGTTTAAGAAGCTGTTCAGAAAGATATCCATCTATATAATTCTGGCCAGTGGTTTGGGCAACCCTGGATTCATTGTGGTTTGTAATGTCTATCTTTGCACCTAAAAGTCTGCGCGGAAATACACTTCTCATCAGAAGAATCGAAACAGTTTCAATCAGTTTTGTAAGGATCTACATTATTGTATTGACATCTAAGATTTATCTCAAGATATCGCACTAATAAAATTTCCTCACGTCAATTTCTCAAATCAAGTTTCACGTGTAGGTACTAACCGCACGTGACAGATGGCGAGTCCGTCGCAGTTTTTCAAGCTCAACTTAACAATCATCTTCTATCTTCTCGGTGTTCTGCTTCATCGGAAAACACGTGGTGTAATTAATCACTGACTATAAGTTCAGTTAAAACTCAATGGTGCAGTCCTAATTCCTACAGTCGGGATTCTAAGTTGCAATTTTTGCGTTGCAGGCTATACGATGCACTCGGTCACCACAGTCCTTATATAAAGAATAGGTATACATATGTAACTGTTCTGTGACTACTTGTGTTCGTTACCTTCTATGTGGCTGGACCGATTTGGATGAAGCTTTGTGTGTATATTTCAATAAAAGACTTGATGGTTTGAAAACACAATTGGACCAGGTGGCTATGCTGTCCTGCTACAAAACTGCTTATTTTAGCTCCCAAGAGAAGCTGTGTGGAGCAGCTTTTCTATATGTATTATATAAAAATTAATGTTTGTCTGTATGTCGTATAAAGACTCGTAAACGGATGGTCCGATTTTAATGAAATTTTTGGTGTCTTCAGGTGGATTCGAGAATGGTTTAAATTCACAATTGGACCCTATAGGTGGCGCTGCGAACGTGTTTAAATTTTTTTTTTACCAGGGCGAAATGGGCGAGACAGCTTATATAAATATAAAAAGTCATACATAAATAAATATAATCACGCCTCTTTCCCGTAGTGGTAGGCAGAGACGACTTCTTTCCATTTGCTACGATCCTTACATACTCTTTCGCTTCGTCCACTTTCATTATTCTCTTCGTTCCTACATGCTCTTCGGTTTAGGGTTCTCTTGATCTAGCCTTTTTTTAAGACTTCTCTAATTTGGCCTAGAAACGTTCAAACGTATAAAAATTTCAGACATTAAAAGAAGGTATGGCGGCGTTGGAAAGCGTATTCTCCCTGAACGATCTGAAAGTGTTCGTGGCTCTCCCGCGGCCGGAGAAATTGTCGCAGCTTGCGGATCTTCTGGAGATAGTATCGGGCGTGAGGCTGTTCAACCGGGACTGCAAGAAGGGTGGGGAGAATATTCCAGATTGTGAGTTGTTACCATTTATACTTGACGGGACTTTCACTGGCAGATAATAATAATAATAATATATCCTCACGCCTTCCCACAGGGGTCCCCGAAGGGGTAGGCAGAGGTGTATAGGTAATACCCACACACCCACTTTCCGCCAGAGGTATATTAGGTGCCAACGTGACAGATGGCGAGTCCATCGCCGTTACTCAAGCACGACTATACATACGCCTTTGAATTTCTTCTCAGACGTATGCAGGTTTCCTCTCGATGTTTTCCTCACCGTAAAGCTCGTGGTGTGACTAATCACTGTACTTAAGTTCAGAAAAACTCATTGGTACAGTCGGGATTCGAACTTGCGACCTTTGCGTCGCAGGCAACTGCTCGAACCACTCGGCACCACTGGCAGATAGCTGATGTAAAAAGGAGTAACATAGGCTACTTCGAAACTGAAAAATATTTTATTTTTTCCACCAGGGCACAGCTAGTATATTAATATATAATGTCACTGGACACAATAGGCGGATTTGGGGGTCAAAGATCAACGAAAAGATACTTACACCTACTAGTTGACCACTTCACTAGGTACGCATATATCTTATGTTCTAAGAATCAACATGCTCGTGACTTTATCAAACTTATAGGAAAAATTCCTAAAGAAGAAACAATTGACATCTTACTCTCCGATCAATATCCCGCTTTTAATTCGATTGAATTCAAAAATTACCTTAAGAACCGTAATATTCAATTAATACTTACAGCGGTAGACGCACCGTTCTCAAACGGTTTAAACGAAAGGCTAAATCAGACTATTGTGAACAAAATAAGATGCAAAATGAATGAATCAAAAGGAAAAACAAATTGGTCAAAAATAGCAGAAGAATGTAGAAATAGATACAATGAAACAAACCATTCTGTAACAGGATTTTCTCCTAAATATTTGCTATCTGGTGACTCTACAGACTTGTTACCACCTGAATTAAGAGAAAAACAATCATTAACAAAAAATTTGGAGGAAGACAGGAAAATAGCATACCAAAGGTCAATAAAATCGCACGAATACAATAAATCTTTATTTGCCAAGAATAGATTACAACATGAATTTAAAGAAGGAGATAAAGTATTTGTTGACTATGGAAACAAATTAAACAAAAAGAAGATGGATGAAGTTAGAATTGGTCCCTTTGAAATTGAAAAAAAAATATCAGATTCAGTTTTTAAAATAAATACCGGTCGTGGTACAAGATCCATCGGGCTATATCATGTCACAAAGCTCATTCCTATGTTGGTTAATTGTATTTTGTAATTGGTAATTTGTTTAGGGTTCGCAGCTAAATTTTGATCAACTTAAGTTGAAAAAATTTGCACTTCCAAGGGGGGTGATGAAACCTTTGTGCTTACTGACATGACATATTTGAATGTGTCAGTTTTTCTATTTTAAGACTATTGTGTTTTTTCGTTAGAATATAAATGTTTAATAAAATGTAAAATAGTAATAATTGTAAAGCATGGACATTTAATTGTTGATTTTCTGTTTTAGGATAAATCACATTGTGTTTTTGCTTAAACATAAAAGATCTTATATATATATTATATTTAATATAGTAATTCGAGAATCAAAGCTATTTTTTGACTGGTGACTTTTGACTCCAGTGCCTTTCAACTTGGTGGACGCGGGCAAGGCGTGCCTGGCATCGTTGTCCAACGCTCTGATCTCGGTGATGCAGCGCGTCAA